>OY757019.1:11848580-12085073 GCA_963580285.1 Lucinisca nassula
GTGTTGCTTTATGTTTGTGTTCTGTTCCCTTTGGTGTCTTGAATCATTATGAAAACACGCCTATACAAATACATTGTAAATTTTACCGCCAAAAAATGAAAATTTTAAGATGAAAAATTGTGATAGGTTTCTTATTTCTGCTCCAAATATAGATTGAGGGTACAGGATGCGGTTCTCACGAGTACCCACAATCTATGTTTTGGAGCAGAAATAAGGAAAATAAGGTTTACCCCTGTAAACCCCAGTTTTACCATACAAAAGTGGGATTAATGGGGACAGAATTATATTGGTATGTTTTCGTGATGTGGAAAGGTAATTGTATCGATTCGTGATCGTTGCCTTCACTTCCATTTTTCATAATTTAATATTTTAAAAGAGTTGAACAACCAAGTGTTATATTCAGTTATCCCCATGAATTCAAATTCCGAAGGATTTAATATTTTATCATCTATTTTCTGAGCCGTGTGGGTGTGTTATACTAGCCATATAATTCAGTTATATTGACTGTGCACTGCCACTCAGGAAAGGCCACAACCAAACATCATGTAAACAAGTCCGTGAAATAAAGACCCCCCTAAAGCCCACTTTATATAGAGAAAACTGGGGTTTACGGGGGTAAACATTATTTTCCTTATTTCTGCTCCAAGACATAGGTTGTGGGTACTCGCTAGAACCGCCTCAATGAGGCGGTTCTAACGAGCACCCGAAACCTATGTTTGGAGTATAAATCAGAAAAATAGAACAAATTCTCATCAAAAATTTACCTTTTTTTGAGATATGAAAAATGCACTATATCACACGGATGTGTTATCGTAATGAGAACACAGCCGCCTCAAGTCACCGATAGAATAGAAAATGACACGGAGGCACACACAAAAACAGAAGTAACATGAACCAACGGCACAAAGCCAAATAACAATTAAGGTTTAAAAAAAGCCGTGTTTCCACTAACCCGACCAACCCTGCTTCAGACTATTTTCATCACGATAACAAGTCCGTGAAAGGAAGACCCCTCTAAACCCCACTTTATATAGGGAAAAGTGGGGTGTAAGGGGGTTAACATTATCTGCCTTATTTTTGCTTCAAAGCATAGATTGTGGGTACTCGTTAGAACCGCCTCATTGAGGCGGTTCTAACGAGCACCCGCAATCTATGCTGAAAGCAGAAATTAGAAAGATGCTATCATTTTTACGTAATATATGTAACTTCTGACACCATGTTGGACGCCATTATTTCACACGGCCATGTTTTCCTAATGTTATCAACAAAATATCAGAATAAAAATTAAAACACCGACCCTAACATTTTTAATTTTCGACCCTACTCAGTTTTCGAATAGTAATTTCACGTTTAAAGTACATTTTTTTGTAGTTTTTAGCATTTAGTACCTTCCAAATTACAAAGCTGACTTTTTGAGCATCTAAAACGAATTATGATACATTGCAAGTCTCAAACTGACAATTGTATTACCAAAAACCATGAACAAAAACAAAAACATATCAAATACAGGTCCGACCCTGTTTTTTTTTTTTTTGGTTCGGGAGAAAAAAATAAAATAATAAAAAAAGTTTCTCCTACATACCGTCCATTTTTTCAGCATGCTAGCGGAAACACAGCTATTTTTTACGCCTAAGACACTGCAAAAGAACGACCGCCTTGAGACGGTCAGTAGTAAAACTACTCTGGGTGTGTGTGTGTGTGAGGGGGGGGGGGGTCAACTCCGGAGATAAAGAAATTTCAACCCTCGCCCACAGAGACCATATTCTAGGATATCCGACATATATTTTATATTTACTTGTGATTGTAAAGGAATGATAAAGAGAATAGTATGCCCAAAAGATTTATTGTATCCTGTTTGTATTGTTTCACTGACTTTCTTCGGGCTGAAAAGTCAATTAACTTCTTTTTCCAATCATATCATCTGAAGGCAGTGGCCCGCCTTAAAATATGTGTCTCACGCGTTGTGATGTTTTTTTTTTTTTTTTTTTTTTCACAAGACAATTATAATTAGTGGTCGCTAATATACATTAATGTATTACAGTGAAATTCCGCTATTATGGCTATCTAAAATGCAGACTATTTCTGCTATAAAAAAAGCTTAATTAGAAGGATGTAGTTATTTTTCTTCGTGGTTTCTGCACACAATGTCCTTTGGTCAAGGACCACCTTTGGGACTGTTCAAAAGTGGTCTTCAAGACCACTTTTGAACATTTTAAAAGGTGGTCTTAATATAGGAATTTTACTGTACAAAGCAGTTTTCGTGGTTGCCAAATTGTATCTTGTGAAGCTTTTTTATGTGTCTTATTTCTGCGGCAAACATAGACTTAAGGTGCTCGTTATCTAACCGATGTGTTCTGACGAAAATCCCCTATCTATGTTTAGAGGACAGAAAAGAAATAATATATGTATATTTACCCTTAAACTCCATGTTCCCAATAAAAAGTGGGGTTTACAAGAGTGTTCATGGCAAGGTCTTGTTAATAGTAAGTGCTCAAAGTAATCTAGCCAGTTCATTGGAAAAAGAAAATTATTGCATAGGCGAGCAGCATTGGCTCAGGCAAGGTTGTCGATACACGCGATCACGCCCATCTTGTTAACAGGTCCGTGTAATGAACACCCCTCCAAACCCCACCTTACATTGTGAAATCAGGGGTTAACCGGGGTATTCATTATTTTGTTTATTTCTGTTCCAAGACATGGGTTGTGGGTACTCGTTAGGACCGCCTGCAATTTATGTTTTGAGTAAAAATGAAAATAATATCACACATTTTCATCAGAGAATTTGGGACATGATACTTCAGTGAGGCAGCACTATAAAAGTGAGTATTGAGCTCCCTCTTGCAACCAGATACCGTCGTGATATGACTGAAAAATTGTTGAAAGCGACGTTAAACCCGAATTCACACACACTCATCAGAGAATTAACTATTTTGCTGATATAATGTATGCACTATGATGTGTGTCTTAATGGGAGCATTAAATTTTTGTTCGCAGAAATGCAGTAAGTCATATATCTAGCCTTAGTAATTGCCTGCACAGGCTTTGTGAGCATTTCTGGTCGTTAATATGACATATACCTTTTCATCATTGGCCGGCTCAATTGATTTAAAAACAAAAACGAGACGAAGGGTAGCAGCGACAATAACCAATTCCCGCATTTTTTTGGCCGTTAATATTTTTGCATGTACTATTATTGGGTATGTTTCATTTGTGTCTCTTGTTGATTTTGTGGTACAATATTAATGGTGCGTGACAGTTATTTGTTTTAGCATCCAATTATCTCTTGTTTCATCAAACCTTTTGAAGCAATAACCGTAAAATATTACTTTGTCTTACTTGGGTGACTAAATTTTACCTTAACGCCCACTCCACAAGGATATATATCACACTGTGTCCAGCCATAGAAGAACAAGAACAAAAGTAATACGACTTATCAGACCTCGTGTTTGCTGTTATTGTTTTGAAGACAGAAAAGATGTTACGGGTAGTATTGGTCATCGCGCTGGTCTTTTGCCTAAAAATGGCAATGTGTTCAGAAAGCTTAGGTAAGTACATTTTAGAAAACTCTCCGTCCCGTTGTTGATAATAATAATAATAATAAAAATATAATAATAATAATTATTAAGAAGACAAAGAAGAAGAAGAAGAAGAAGAAGAAGAAGAAGAATACTAATTATAATACTAATAATAATGATTATAATAATAATAATAATAGCATAGAAATGATCATGATAAAATAACATAATAACCCTAATAGTAATAATAAAATACTATTGCTACTGCTTCTACTACTACTACTACTACTACTACTACTACTACTACTGCTACTGCTGCTGCCTTTACTTTTACTACAACCACTAATACTACATATAATAAAAAATTAATGGAATGATAATAACAACGATATTTAAATGCATTGATTGGAAGTGAGAGGAGGGCAGGGGGCGGGCTTTGAACAATTCCAGGAGGTCAGATCGCCCCCGCCCATCCGGGCTTGGAGAAATAGATTGGGTTGCATGGTGCTTCCATGCAGAGCTGAAACTGACCGCACATGAGTACTGGCAAACTGCTTAGAATGACTAAGCCTTCCCAGGTAAAGTGGTGTGAGTCAGTCCGCCCAATGCAAATAAGCATTTTGGTTTCATTGGGCATCAGGGCTTGAGATGTAATTTCATCTCAATGTCGGGTAAAAGTCCCACAAAATTGGAAGCAGCGTCTCGAAAATGACCTAAATAGTGTTGACGGGGACGTTAAACCTCAATTCAAACAAAACCAGGAAGTCAGTTAGCACTTAAAGTAGTAATAAAATTCCAAATGAGCGGACAGTGACACAAATTAATCCAACAAACGGAAAAAAATTACCATGAGTGACTGTGATTCTGACAGTTTGAAAATAGAGACATGCTTCACTTTAGTGACGCGTTTACAGTGCTCCGCTTCAGTTACAATAGTTTTTTTTTTATTTGAAGTATATTTTAGTTAAAATTCAATCAACTTAACTGAATTTTAAGACATTTGTGGCTTAATATATGTCTGTTTACGTATTTGTATCTACGCTGATTACGAATGCTCTGAGTGCGCTACCTTCAAAATTATTTTTAAATGTATATAAATGCAAGTGGTGCATGTACGGCGATGGTTTTTCGCTTGATTATGTACTTATCTTAAGCGGTCTGTTTCGCTGTGCCGATTTTGAAGCCGAAAAATGCATGGATAAAAATGTTATGTTTTCCCCATTTAATTGCTTTCTCCGTAGTACATGTACTCGCTTTTGGCCTAAAACGGGGGAGAAAAATAATCCATCATGGGTCTGTTTATATAGGACAAGGAAATCTCACTCTCGAGGTCTGAATTTCAACCAGGGACTCTGCAAAGCTTCATCCATGGTTGAAATTCAGACCCCTTGGGTGAGATTTCCCTATCCTACATAACATTACGATAACACATCCGTAGGAGTGCATTTTTTCACATCTCCAACGGCTACTTTTCTGATGAAAATCCGTGATATAAATAAAAATACTGCAAACATAGGTTGTGGGTACTCGTTAGAACCGCCTCATTGAGGCGGTTCTAACGAGTACCCACAACCTACATGTATGTCTTGGAGCGAAAATAAGAAAAATAATGTATAACCCCGTAAACCCCAGTTTTCTATTTATAAAGTGGGGTATAGGATGGTCTTCATTTCACGGACTTGTTCACGTGATGAACCGTCATATTTCATATTTCTGCTCAAAATAGAGATTTTGGGAACGTGTTAGAACTTAACGCTTTGAAATTATATAAACTCCGTTCAGAAAATCTGAATCATCGATTTTTTCGATTCTCGCGTTTAATACTCATTTTAGCCCATACATCACTATGGGAAAGTTTTAGACCTCACCCTCCGCCGATTTATCCAGCAAGTCGTATGCCTCTGCGATAGCCAGGAAAGTCTGTGATTATTTGGAGAAAAGTGCAAAATCTAAATTTTCTTCCACAAACTAAGACATTCTGACAGGTTCGACACACCCTTTTAAACCATATATAGAAGTGGTTACTGCTCTTGTAAATTACAAGGGCGTCTATGTTTTATTTGCACGATCACTTCATGGAAAATCATTAGCTGTGACACCACATCCGATATCGGTATATTTCTTTTTGACAACTGTTGACAGCACATCGCGCTAATGGCTCCCCGTTCCTAGTGCGCCTCTATATAGCCATTCGAATGTAAGGTGTGTCGTAACTGCATATCTATTTATAAAGTGCATCACATGGCTTTGAATATTTATTATTTTACCTGACAATCATCGTCAAATGGACTTAGTCTGTGGTCTCATTTCTTTGGTTTGCAATTTTCTCCAAATAATCACAGCCTTCCCTGACTGTCGCAGAGGCATATGACCTGTTGGAGAAGTCGGCGGAGGGTCAGGTCTAAAACTTTCCCATAGTGATGTATGCGCTAAAATGAGTATTAAAAGGAAGAAACGAAAAAATCGATGATTCAGATTTTCTGAACGGAGTTTAGGCATGTTTACATGATGACTAATTGCTTCCGCTGAAAATGAATCTAATCCACTAAACGTTATGTCATGGACTTAGAGCTGGAAACATTCAAGAAGGCGGTAAAACAGAGGAGGTCCGCTGCTGATATGCAATCCCTGGTCAAATGCTCTCTACCTCTGGCGAATGAGAATGATGACATGTCTGAAAATGAGAAGGCGAAAAAACTGGGCGTCTGTTTGGCCCGGGCTTCTTTGAAGAAGGAATCTGAGGGAAAGGATTCTGCCTCTGATATGGTTCGAAGGTAACTCTCCTGTCACATTATGAAAACCAGCCTATACAAATACATTGAAACCTTCATCGCCGGAAAAGATGAAAATTTCAAGATGAAAAATTGTGATATTTTTCTTATTTCTGCTCAAAGTATAGATAATGGGTACTCGTTAGAACCGCCTCATTGAGGCGGTTCTAACGAGTACCCACAACCTATGTCTTGGAGCATAAATAAGGAAAATAACGAATACCCCCGTAAACACCCGTTTTCTCTATATAAAGTGGGGTTTAAGGGGTTTTCCTTTCACTGACTTGTTCACATGATAAATTTGATTTACAATATCATAACGGTTTCTTACACGCTTTTCAATGACTTAAATAGATTTCTCAGTGAAATCTAAATCCATATCGTCACTGTTTCGAACAGTGAAAATACGAGTTTAATTTTTCACGGTTTGTGAATTCGATGTATCCTAAAAATAACATGTGAAATGTCAATTACAGAGCTAAACGTTATTGATGTGTGACCGAAATTACGTCACACACGTTTTCACGTGATTCCGGCGTTGTTGGCGTCACTTTTTGTGCCCACGCAACGCAAATAATACACGCGACGCTAGACAAGCTTAGCAACCTCTAATATTATTTGAATCCAAATCAAGTGAACCATATGATAAAGTTACGTTCCAAGCTTTTCTACAGTTTACACGAATATTATCATATTATAGTCGAACACCTCTAAATCGACGCGAAATCGCCCTGGAAAAAGTTTGTTCCCTCTGATGATGGCTGACGCTTTGAAATTGCATTTCATAATTAAAATTTAAAGCATTAAAGAAACAGATTACGTCGTACATGTAACTTTGTTAGCTTATGAAACTAGACGTTTTTAGATGAAAATTTGGTTTAAACTTTATCAGATTTCATTTGCAACAACATTGCGAAAACACACCCACATTTAATTGCCTTGTGACTAATGCCTGTTCGATGAATTTCTTATATCTGGTTCAAACACAGATTGCGGGTTCTTGTTAGAACCAAGAACCCACAATCTATTGTTCAGAACAGAAAATCTAGACCCTTGTAAAACATTGTTCACTACAGCGTATAGAGTGGGGCTTGAGGTGGTGTTTGTTTTGTTTGTTTGAATTGCGGTTTAACGTCCCCGTCAACGCTGTAAAGGTCATTCTGAAAGTATTTCTTCCAATTTTGTGGGACTTTTACCCGACACTGAGATGATATGACATCTCAATCCCTGCCGCCCAATGAAACCAATAGGGTTTATATGCATGGACGGTCAAACTCGTACCACTTTTCCCGGGCATGCTTAACCGTGAGCGGATTACCAGTACTCGTGTGTTGGACGGTTTAAGCTCTGCGTGGAAGCATCATGCAGCCCATCTATTTCTTCAAGCCCCGATGGGCGGGGGCGGCAGTGATGTTCATTACATGGATTTGCCAAGTCTATATAGTATTAGACTTTTATGGTTACACGTAAGGGTACTAAGTACACATTTCAGTCCGGTTAGTCCGAGGAATGGAAACGCATATTTCGAAACTATACGCATCACGAAAACAGGCCTATATAATTTTGACCCCCCCCCTACAACCCCACTTTTATATTGTAAAACTGGGGTTTACAGGGGTAACCCTTATCTTTCTTATTTCTGCTCTAAAATATAGGTTGTGGGTACTCGTTAGAACCGCCTCACAGAGGCGGTTCTAACGAGTACCCACAATCTATATTTTGAGCAACAATAAGAAAAATATCACAATTTTTCATCTTAAAATGTTCATATTTTTTTGGCGATAAAGGTTACAATGTATTTGTATATGAGTGTTTTCGTAATATTATCGTGCATTATAGATAGAAGATACTGAGGTACAAAAGAAAAGGCACGAATAAAAATATATAGAGGATATTTACTTTTTTGAGGTTGATACCAAAAATATTTCATCGAGTGTGTTGAAAACATCATAATTTTCACGAATTTTCACGAATGCGAAGCAACAGTGAAAATTCGGATGTTTTCAACACACGAGATGAAATACTTTTGGTATCCGCCGAAAAAAAAAGTCAATGCTCTTTTTATTTTTTAATTTATTAGAACACTTACGGTAACTGATCGACCCGAGAAGGTGACGTCACGATTGTGATCTGGCTACATGACGTCACAACTGTCAGTTTCAAAGCATAAACAAATCGCCATTTTGGATTCTGCATTTTTAGTTCAACGAATGTATTTCAAGGTATACAGAATTCGTTGTGCTTATTTGAAGTCCATTTTATTCTTGAAGGCTCTAAGTGACATGCACCCAGCCACTGTATAATAGATTCCATGTGTAGCAGTCGTCGCGACCGGTTTTTCAAAAAAAAAAAAATCACGCTGATTTGAGCACAGATTTCCTCGCACAAACTCTTACTCCGCGCCATTCAGTGATCTGGTACGCATTGTAGACCATTTGTAACAAAGACAGCTAAGCCTAAATCTGTGAGGGAATTAAATTGTGCCCGAGATGTGTGTCGGCAAAAGGGAGATGTTCAAAATCACAGCGCTGCTGTTGTCATGTATTGCACCTGTTCATTCAATTTTAATGAGACCCTTCAAAATATGTTCTAATGGCATAAGGAATTATTATTCTAAGTAAATAAAAGGAAAGTTAACCTTTTTTCGACCAGAATGTAAACAAAAAAGTAGTTCTGGAACGCTACAGTGAAATGATATAAATGGTATCAATCACATGTGAAATGATACGATATCATTTCACTTGTGATTGATATCATTTTTATTTGTTTCAGATATGTATTGATTTCACTGCTAAGTATAAAATAAATATGGAATATTTACTTTTTTAGGTGGTTCCTCGATAAGAATATTTTAAAATATAAGCTTCTCAGTCGAGAAAATTCGAATGTTTTCAAAACACTGGATGAAATAGTTTTGGCATATTCCACCGAGTATGCTGAAAACAACCGGATTTCACGAGTGCATCGCGAAAATTCGGAAGATTTCAGCTTCTTCGCACTCGTGAAAATTCAAATGTTTCAGCACACGAGATGAAATATTTTGGTATCTGCCGAAAAAGAAAAGCTGGTAAATGTTCTTTTTATTTTATAGTAGAACGCATTATAAGCAGAACATAAACAAAAAGTAGCCCCCGCTCGCTACAGTGAAACAATACATATGGTATTAGTCACTATAGTTAGTTTTGTTTGTTACAGATATGCATTGATTTTATATGGAACAGGATTTAGGTAAAAACTCAATTATGCAACATTGAGATTGCAATATGCAATTTTGATATTCTGTTATGCTATATTCAGTTACAATTGTGCTAAATATTCCGCTTCTGCTTCTTCTAGTTAGGAAGGTGAATTTGGTGTGATTTTCGTTTTTCGTTTTTCGATATTCATTTTCAGGTGAAGTTGGTTTGATTTTCGTTTTTCGTTTTTCGATATTCATTTTCAGGTGAAGTTGGTTTGATTTTCGTTTTTCATTTTTCGATATTCATTTTCAGATGAAGTTAGTTTGATTTTCGTTTTTCGTTTTTCGATATTCAATTGCAGGGGAATTTGTTTTGATTTTCGTTTTTCGTTTTTCGATATTCGAATTGAGGCCGAATATCGTATTTTGACATTCAAAATCCTAGTTTGACATTCGATTTGGCGAAGAAAATCGTATTTTGACATTCAAAATCCTATTTTGACATTCGATTTGGCAAAGAAAATCGTATTTTGACATTCAAAATCCTAGTTTGACATTCGATTTGGCGAAGAAAATCGTAGTTTGACATTCAAAATCCTAGTTTGACATTCGATTTGGCGAAGAAAATCGTATTTTGACATTCAAAATCCTAGTTTGACATTCGATTTGGCGAAGAAAATCGTAGTTTGACATTCAAAATCCTAGTTTGACATTCGATTCGGCGAAGAAAATCGTAGTTTGACATTCAAAATCCTAGTTTGACATTCGATTTGGCGAACAAAATCGTAGTTTGACATTCAAAATCCTAGTTTTGACATTCGATTTGGCGAAGAAAATCGTAGTTTGACATTCAAAATCCTAGTTTTGACATTCGATTTGGCGAAGAAAATCGTAGTTTGACATTCAAAATCCTAGTTTGACATTCGATTTGGCGAAGAAAATCGTAGTTTGACATTCAAAATCCTAGTTTGACATTCGATTTGGCGAAGAAAATCGTAGTTTGACATTCAAAATCCTAGTTTGACATTCGATTTGGCGAAGAAAATCGTAGTTTGACATTCAAAATCCTAGTTTGACATTCGATTTGGCGAAGAAAATCGTAGTTTGACATTCAAAATCCTAGTTTGACATTCGATTTGGCGAAGAAAATCGTAGTTTGACATTCAAAATCCTAGTTTGACATTCGATTTGGCGAAGAAAATCGTAGTTTGACATTCAAAATCCTAGTTTGACATTCGATTTGGCGAAGAAAATCGTAGTTTGACATTCAAAATCCTAGTTTGACATTCGATTTGGCGAAGAAAATCGTAGTTTGACATTCAAAATCCTAGTTTGACATTCGATTTGGCGAAGAAAATCGTAGTTTGACATTCAAAATCCTAGTTTGACATTCGATTTGGCGAAGAAAATCGTAGTTTGACATTCAAAATCCTAGTTTGACATTCGATTTGGCGAAGAAAATCGTAGTTTGACATTCAAAATCCTAGTTTGACATTCGATTTGGCGAAGAAAATCGTAGTTTGACATTCAAAATCCTAGTTTGACATTCGATTTGGCGCTGAATATCGTATTTTGACATTCAAAATCCTAGTTTGACATTCGATTTGGCGCTGAATATCGTATTTTGACATTCAAAATCCCAGTTTGACATTCGATTTGGCGCTGAATATCGTATTTTGACATTCAAAATCCTAGTTTGACATTCGATTTGGCGAAGAAAATCGTATTTTGACATTCAAAATCCTAGTTTGACATTCGATATGGCGCTGAATATCGTATTTTGACATTCAAAATCCTAGTTTGACATTCGATTTGGCGAAGAAAATCGTATTTTGACATTCAAAATCCTAGTTTGACATTCGATTTGGCGCTGAATATCGTATTTTGACATTCAAAATCCTAGTTTGACATTCGATTTGGCGCTGAATATCGTATTTTGACATTCAAAATTCTAGTTTGACATTCGATTTGGCGAAGAAAATCGTATTTTGACATTCAAAATCCTAGTTTGACATTCGATTTGGCGCTGAATATCGAATTTTGACATTCAAAATTCTAGTTTGACATTCGATTTGGCGAAGAAAATCGTATTTTGACATTCAAAATCCTAGTTTGACATTCGATTTGGCGAAGAAAATCGTATTTTGACATTCAAAATCCTAGTTTGACATTCGATTTGGCGAAGAAAATCGTATTTTGACATTCAAAATCCTAGTTTGACATTCGATTTGGCGAAGAAAATCGTATTTTGACATTCAAAATTCTAGTTTGACATTCGATTTGGCGAAGAAAATCGTATTTTGACATTCAAAATCCTAGTTTGACATTCGATTTGGCGAAGCAAATCGTATTTTGACATTCAAAATCCTAGTTTGACATTCGATTTGGCGCTGAATATCATATTTTGACATTCAAAATTCTAGTTTGACATTCGATTTGGCGCTGAATATCGTATTTTGACATTCAAAATCCTAGTTTGACATTCGATTTGGCGCTGAAAATCGTATTTTGACATTCAAAATCCTAGTTTGACATTCGATTTGGCGCTGAAAATCGTATTTTGACATTCAAAATCCTAGTTTGACATTCGATTTGGCGAAGAAAATCGTATTTTGACATTCAGTCCAGGTCACATGACCAAGATGGCTGTCAGGCCCATACATGGTAAAACCCTTCAAAAATCTTCTTCTCCGGAACCACAGGGCCGATTTCCACGAAACTTGACATGTAGCATCTGGGACGAGGGCCACATAGGCATTTGTATGGAAAAAATCGAAAATGCATTATATCATACAAATGGTTTAGAATACCACCCCTAAACCAAATATATTCTTGCTCCTTGTGACAAGGCGCATTTAGTGTGTGTGTGTGGGGGGGGGGGGGGGGCATTTTGGCCCAGGTCACATGCCCAAGCTGGCCGCCATGTCCATATATGGTAAAATGTTTAAACTTTTACTCCTCAGAAACCGCTGGGCCAACTGAAGTCAAATTTCATGTGGAGCCTCCATGGGATGGGGGAACGAAAGTTTGCTAATGGGTTCCAGGTCACATGACCAAGATAGCCGCCATAATCATATATGGTAAAACACCCTTAAAATCTCCATAACCGCTATGCCGATTTTCATGAAACATGGTAAGTATTATCTAAGACGTAGGCCCATCATAAATTGTTAAAATGTTGACCTGGGTCGACCTTGACCTATTTTATGCTAAGGTCAAGTTTAGTCACATAGGCATTTGTATAGGAAAAAGTGAAAATGCATTATATCTTACAAACGGTTCAGAATACCACTCCCAAACCATACATGTTCTTGCTCCTTACGATAACGGGCATTTAGTCCGGGGACCATTTTTGTCCCAGGTCACATGACCAAGGTGGCCGCCATTGCCATATAAGGTAAAATGCTTAATATCTTGGAAACCTTTCAGATCCCCACCAACCAACCATATATATACTTGTTCCTTGTGAAAAGGGGCATTTAGTGGGGGGACCATTTTTGGTCCAGGTCACATGACCAAGATGGCCGCCGTGACCATATATGGTAAAATGCTTAATATCTCAGAAACCGTTCAGATCCCCACATATGAACCATTTATTAGCTCACCTGAGCCGAAGGCTCAATGGTAAGCTTACAGGGTGGCCAGAGTTTGTCTGTCTGTCTTGTGTCGTGTGTGTATGTGTGTTCACATTTTCAAGCGTCTTCTCCTCTGGAACATGTGGAGCCTCCATGGGGTGGGGGAACGAAAGTTTGCATTTTTGGTCCAGGTCACACGACCAAGATGACCGCCATGCCCATATATGGTAAAAAAAAACCTTCTAAAATCTTCTTCTCCGGAACCACTGGGCCGATTTGCATTAGACTTGGTATGTAGCATGTGGGACATTGGCCCATTATAAATTGCATAAATGGTGACCCTGGGATGACCTTGACCTATTTTTGCCAACGCCAAATTTGGTCACATAGGCATTTATATGGGAAAAAGTGAAAATGCATGATATCTTACAAACGGTTTAGAATACCACCCCTAAACCATATATTTTCTGGCTCCTTATGATAAGGAGCATTTAGTGGGGGCCATTTTTGGTCCAAGTCACATGACCAAGATGGCTGCCGTGCCCATATATGGTAAAATGCTTAATATCTCGGAAACGGTTCAGATCCCCACCCATAAGCCATATATATTCTTGTTCCTTATGATAAGGGACATTTAATCCGGAGACCATTTTGGGTCCAGGTCACATGACCAAGATTGCCGCCATGCCCATATATGGTAAAATGCTTAATATCTCTGAAACCGTTCAGATACCCACCCATAAACCATATATATTCTTGTTCATTATGATAAGGGCCATTTAGAGGCATGGATCTTTGGACCCTAGAGTGTACAACGGGGGCATGCCCCACTCCCTCATTTCATCAATTGCATAATATCTAGTTTTACTACTTTCTTCTTCTTCTTCTTCTTCTTCTGGTGAGCGATTCATGACCAAGAGACATGGATCTTGGGATCCCAGGGTGTCCCTTACCCCTTCAGATCTTGAGCTGTTAGGTGAGCGCTTCAGGACCAACTAGATGTCAGTAAGCAGGGCTTACTAAATACCCCCCCCCCCCCCCCATGCAATAGTACAATGGCATGTAAAAATCCCAAGCTATATTTGGTCAACATCAATTCACATACCAAATTAGATCAAAATTCATCATTTCTTTTCTCAAGATATCGAGCAGAAACGAATTTTTGATGCCATTCAGGGGTCATAACTCTGTTAAAAATAGAGACAAAATTTGGCATGACAATCCAAAGCTAACTCTTGTTGATATAAATTCACATATAAATATGATCAAAATTAATTAGACTTTCTGGCATCGGGCAAGGACCATAACGCTGTTGAAAATTGACGCAAAATTGAGCTGTGTAATAACCCCAAGCTAGAGGTTGTCAATATCAGTTCATATGCAAAAATTGATGAAAATCCATTAATGTGTTTTCAGGATATTGAGCGGAAACAAATTTCTGACATAATTCATGGGCCATTACTCTGCGGAAAATTGACGCAAAATGCCATGTAACAATCCCAAGCTATATTTTGTCAATATAAATTCACATACAAATTTCGATCAAAATTCATCATTTCTTTCTCAAAATATTGTACTGAAGTAAATATTTGATGTCATTCAAGGACCATAATTCTGCTGAAAATAGATGCAAAATGCCGCTTAACAATCCCAAGTTAGATCTTGTTAATATAAATTCATATACCAAATATGATCAAAATTAATCATTTCTTTCTTATGATATTGAGTGGAAACCATTTTCTGGCATCATTCAAGGGCCATAACTCTGTTGAAAATTAACGCAAAAGCCGTGTAACAATCCCAAGCATCAATTCATATGCAAAATTTTATCAAAATCTATCATTTCTTTCTTAAGATATCAAATGGAAACAACTTTCTGGCATCCTTCAAGGGCCGTAACTCTTTTGAAAATTGACGCTAAAAGCTGTGTAACAATCCCAAGCTAGAGGTTGTCGATATCAATTCTTATGCAAAATCTGATTAAAATCAATCATTTCTTTCTTAAGATATATGTTGAGCGGAAATCATTTTCTGGCATCATTCTAAGGCCATAACTCTGTTGAAAATTGACGCGAAAAGCAGTGTAACAATCCCAAGCTAGACATTGTCAATATCAATTCATATGCAAAATTTGATCAAAATCCATCATTTCTTTCTTAGACATTTTACACCAATACAGAATACGGATACCGATGCCGATGACGGAGAAAAACGCTAGGACGTTCTCAACGTTGCCTTTAACTGTAATTTATCTATATTAGAAGGCGGATCTAGCGAAACGGAGAAAACAGTGTGTTTTACTCAAAAGTGACAGTTTTGGGACTTTTTCCTTTAAAATGAAATCCTTCAACACAGCAATGCCACCATGTAGGCTTCACATTGGTTAACACAGGGTTCACTGACGCCAACACCGATGCAAACGGAATTCGCACCAAAATTATGTCCTCCCCACCTCTGCTTGATAGAGCGAACTTACTCACTTGACATGAACACATAAGATACTTGCCTAAGGCGAAGTCTCCAGAGAACTCACCAGAGGCAAAGTTTCCACTGAACTCAACTTAAGCCTCATCTGAGGTGAAGTTTCCATTGAATTTAAACGAGACGGAGTCCGTACTAGTCCTTTGGTGAATATCTTGACTCCTCTGCAGTGAACTAACCTGGAGCGTAGTCCGTGAGGACATTCTTTCGCCAGAACGAGAATTGACAACTGCCCTTCTTGAATCAGCGAAAGGGAGATAATGGCGGTATAAAATATTTCATGATCAATTTCCACGAAAGAATGCTGTAGACCCCGGCTAGAATCGAACCAACGTCCTCCTC
Organism: Lucinisca nassula; assembly: GCA_963580285.1. Classification (NCBI taxonomy): domain Eukaryota; kingdom Metazoa; phylum Mollusca; class Bivalvia; order Lucinida; family Lucinidae; genus Lucinisca; species Lucinisca nassula. The sequence goes on from OY757019.1 coordinate 11,864,443, forward strand.
ATCGCCAGTCAGACGCGCACCCGACTGAGCTACCGAGGCCGGACCACATAAGCGAGGCCTCCATTTAATTATTTTTGTTTAAATTTAGATTTAATGGCCAAATAACACTATTTTAATGATTTAGGATATTTTCCAAGCAAACGCCTGACATCGGATCAACATTGGTATTTGTTTGTATTTAGGTCGCAACACAACACAACACAACATCGATACAACGTTGTAACTGCGATGTCAGTTCAAGGTCAGAATGCGACGTTGTAGAGACGTTGTATTTTTGTTGAAATTGGATCGCGACCTACATAACCACACTGCAACGTCGATGCAACGTCAGGCCAACCTCTAAATGAGATGCTGTATAAAAGATGTGTGTTGTCATTTTTTTTCGGCGTAATATTTTTTTTTATTTCTTCTCAAAACATAGATTGCGGGGTTCGATAGAACCGCCTCGACGAGGTGCTCTATCGAGTACCCACAATCTCTGATTTAGAGGAGAAATAAGAAAAGAAGAAATAATGTATACTCCTGTAACCCCCATGGTTTTACCTATGTAAACCTAAGGTTCAAGGGGGGTAAGAGGGGTGTTTTCGTATTGCGAAAAGGCATATTGCATATCATACCCCACATCAACCCTCGAGCTCATATGGGGTATAATATGAAAAAAAATGCGTATGATAATCTTTATATAGTACGTCGCTGCAGCTGGTGTTAAGGCAGACGTAAAAAAGTCACCCTATCCTACATCATAGCGTAATTTATATTTTCTTGTCCTTTGGGATCATTGTTGCCACTGTTGAATGTTTAATATATCGGAGGGTCACTTATGAGGCCTAAATGGCTAGTCTGCCCAAGGAAACATACACACTTCCATTACGAAAACAGGCCCTGTCTAAATGTATTGGAAATTTAAATCCAAAAGAAATAACTTTTCTTTTGAAAATTCTGATATTTTTCTTATTTCTGCTCGAAACCTAGATTGCGGGGACTCGATAAAACCGACTCGATGGGGCGGTTCTATCGAGTACCCAGAATCTAAGTTTTTTTTTATCATAATAAGAAAAAATAGCGTTTAACCCTATATACCCCAGTTTTGCTGTATAAAAGTGTGGTTCAAGGGGGTCAAAATTATATAGGCGTGCTTTCGTGATGATAATTTCAGTTCTGCGATGTCTTCCTTGATTTCAAAGGATAGACTTTTTATAGAACATACTTTATGGACCGCCTTAGATGAAATTTGGTCGAACTTGGTTCGATATATCATTGCCACTTAAAATATTTTATTTGATTTGGGTGACATTGACCTTAAATATATGAATTTGTCAAGTTAAAACTTTATCTTCTTTGCAGCGTCGTATTCGTGTTCATGTTGATGCGATGTTTGTTACAACGCATAATAAAGATGTTACAACGCATAATGTAGTAATGTAGTAATTACTACATTTTGATTTTTTTTACTACATTATGCGTTGGCATAGTCGACGCGAAATGAAGTAAAAAAATTATTTCATTTCGCGTTGATATGCACCATATCGACGCATAATGAAGTAATGATGGTAGAACATAGCTGTCTTCGAAAAGACTTAGGAAGCAATACAGTTAAATTCCTACAATTTAGACCACATTTGAGACGGTTCAAAAGTGGTCTTTAAGACCACAGTTGAACAGTCCAAAAGACGGTCTTCCACAAAAGCACACTGAAGGTCAAAATCACAAAGAAAAAGGTTTATTGGGCGGCATCTCAATGTCGGGTAAAAGTCCCATGAAATTGGAAGCAACGTCTCCAAAATGACCTAAATAGTGTTGACGGGGACGTTAAACCTCAAATCAAACAAATCAAACAAAAGACAGACAGGCAGACAGACAGACAGACAGACAGACAGACAGAATGGACAAAAACTATATACCCCCTTGCATACTTCGTATGCCGGGGGTATAAATAGATGGGCTGCACGATGCTTCCACGCAGAGCTGATACCGCCCGTACATGAGTCCTCGTAATCTGCTTAGAAGGTCTAAGCCTGTCCAGGAAAACTGCTGCGAGTCGGCCCATCCATGCATATAAACCCTATTGCTTTTAATTGGACGGCAGCGATTGAGATGTCATTTCATCTCAATATCGGGTAAAAGTCCCATAAAATTTGAAGCAATGTCTCCAAAATGACCTAAATAGTCTTGACGGGAACGTTAAACCTCAAATCAAACAAACAAACTGTTGACGCATAATGAAGTAAAATTAAGTATGCCACCCATCGCCGCAAAATGAAATAATTCTTTCATTTTGCTCAAACCTCTTAGTATCGACGCATAATGAAGTAAAAACGACATTTTATTTCATTTCGCGTCGACTATGCCAACGCATAATGTAGTAAAAATTTCAAAATGAAGAAATTACTACATTACTACATTATGCGTTGTAACAGACGTTGCTTAGACGTTGGTCAAGGATTCAGACAAAAAGTCTGGTTCGAACGAACACTAGAAAATCATCTATAATCAAGGAGCATAATCAGACACCGCATTGGAGTGTTTTGTTTTGTTTGATTTGAGGTTTAACGTCCCCGTCAACACTGTATAGGTCATTGTGTTTGATTTGAGGTTTAACGTCCCCGTCAACACTATTTAGGTCATTTTGAAGACGTTGCTTCCCATTTTGTGAGACTTCTACCCAAAATTGAGATGAAATGACTTCTCAATCCCTGCCGTCATATAAAACCAAAAGGGTTTATATGCATGGTCGGGCCGACTCGCAGCAGTTTTCCTGGGCAGGCTTAGGCCTTCTAAGCAGATTACCAGTACTAATGTTCGGTCGCGATCAGCTCTGCGTGGAAGCATCGTGCAGCCCATATATTTCTTTAAGCCTCGATGGGTGGGGACTTAATATAGGTCATTTTGGAGGCGTTGTTTCCGATTTTGTGTGAGTTTTACCCGACATTGAGATAAAATGACGTCTAAAAGCCTGTCGTCCGATGTTTATAAGCATGGTCCGTACCGCTTTACCTGGGCAGGCTTAGATCGTCTAAGCGGTTTACCAGTATTCGTATGCGGTCGGATTCAGCTCTGCGTGGGAGCATCATGTAGCTCATCTATTTCTTCAGTCCCCGGTGGACGAGGGCGACTCATTTGAGTGTGTCCTTTGTGTTGTTACGTTACTATACTTGTTGAACTCTCTCTCTCTCTCTCTCTCTCTCTCTCTCTCTCTCTCTCTCTCTCTCTCTCTCTCTCTCTCTCTCTCTCTCTCCCTCTCTCTCTCTCTCTCTCTCTCTGTTAAATACAAAACACAATTTTCGCCCTTCTGAAGCGGACGATCGGCTCTACATAACCATAGGGGGTCAAATCATAATTTGGATACTACACTCCGAATTCCAAAGACCATCCAATGACCAAGTTTCAGAATTGTAACTCCAAAGGTTTAGAAGATCTGACCATGGCCAGCTTTTTGACCTTTGACCTTGGGGGTCAAGGTCACACTTAAAGGGGCCCAGTACACCATACATTCCAATGACAATCCAATGGCCAAGTTTCAGAAGTGTAACTCCACCGGTTAAGAAGATATGACCATGTCCTCCTTTTTGACCCGTGACTTTGGAGATCAAAGTCACACTCAAAAGGGCCCAGTACACTCGACATTCTAAGGACCATCTAATGACCAAGTTTCAGGAGTGTTACTCCAACGGTTTAGAAGATATCAACATGTCCTAGTTGTTGACCTTTGACCTTGGGGGTCAAAGTCATACTCAAAGGGGCCCAGTACACCCTACATTTCAAGGACTATCCAATGACCAAATTTCAAAAGTGTAACGCCAACGGTTTAGAAGATATGACCATGTCCTACTTTTTGACCTTTGACCTTGGTGCCAAGCATGCACTCAAAGGGGCCCAGTACATTCTACATTCCAAGGACCATCCAATGACCAAGTTTCAGAAGTGTTATTCCAACGGTTTAGAAGATATGACCATGTACTACTTTTTGACCTTTGACCTTGAGGATCAAGGTCACGCTCAAAGGGGCCCAGTACACTCTAAATTCCAAGGACCATCCAATGACCAAGTTTCAGAAGTGTAACTCCCAACGGTTTAGAAGATATGCCCATGTCCTACTTTTTGACCTTTGACCTTGGGGATCAAGGTCACGCTCAAAGGGGCCCAGTACAGCCAAATAGAATGTCAGAATAGGATTTTGAATTTCAAAATACGATATTCGGACCCAATTCGAATGTCAAACTAGGATTTTGAATGTCAAAATACGATTTTCTTCGCCAAATCGAATGTCAAACTAGGATTTTGAATGTCAAACTACGATTTTCTTCGCCAAATCGAATGTCAAACTAGGATTTTGAATGTCAAACTACGATATTCAGCGCCAAATCGAATGTCAAACTAGGATTTTGAATGTCAAACTACGATTTTCTTCGCCAAATCGAATGTCAAACTAGGATTTTGAATGTCAAACTACGATTTTCTTCGCCAAATCGAATGTCAAACTAGGATTTTGAATGTCAAACTACGATTTTCTTCGCCAAATCGAATGTCAAACTAGGATTTTGAATGTCAAACTACGATTTTCTTCGCCAAATCGAATGTCAAACTAGGATTTTGAATGTCAAACTACGATTTTCTTCGCCAAATCGAATGTCAAACTAGGATTTTGAATGTCAAAATACGATTTTCTTCGCCAAATCGAATGTCAAACTAGGATTTTGAATGTCAAACTACGATTTTCTTCGCCAAATCGAATGTCAAACTAGGATTTTGAATGTCAAACTACGATTTTCTTCGCCAAATCGAATGTCAAACTAGGATTTTGAATGTCAAACTACGATTTTCTTCACCAAATCGAATGTCAAACTAGGATTTTGAATGTCAAACTACGATTTTCTTCGCCAAATCGAATGTCAAACTAGGATTTTGAATGTCAAACTACGATTTTCTTCGCCAAATCGAATGTCAAACTAGGATTTTGAATGTCAAACTACGATTTTCTTCGCCAAATCGAATGTCAAACTAGGATTTTGAATGTCAAAATACGATATTCAGCGCCAAATCGAATGTCAAACTAGGATTTTGAATGTCAAACTACGATTTTCTTCGCCAAATCGAATGTCAAACTAGGATTTTGAATGTCAAACTACGATTTTCTTCACCAAATCGAATGTCAAACTAGGATTTTGAATGTCAAACTACGATTTTCTTCGCCAAATCGAATGTCAAACTAGGATTTTGAATGTCAAACTACGATTTTCTTCACCAAATCGAATGTCAAACTAGGATTTTGAATGTCAAACTACGATTTTCTTCGCCAAATCGAATGTCAAACTAGGATTTTGAATGTCAAACTACGATTTTCTTCGCCAAATCGAATGTCAAACTAGGATTTTGAATGTCAAACTACGATTTTCTTCGCCAAATCGAATGTCAAACTAGGATTTTGAATGTCAAAATACGATATTCAGCGCCAAATCGAATGTCAAACTAGGATTTTGAATGTCAAACTACGATTTTCTTCGCCAAATCGAATGTCAAACTAAGATTTTGAATGTCAAACTACGATTTTCTTCGCCAAATCGAATGTCAAACTAGGATTTTGAATGTCAAACTACGATTTTCTTCGCCAAATCGAATGTCAAACTAGGATTTTGAATGTCAAACTACGATTTTCTTCGCCAAATCGAATGTCAAACTAGGATTTTGAATGTCAAACTACGATTTTCTTCGCCAAATCGAATGTCAAACTAGGATTTTGAATGTCAAACTACGATTTTCTTCGCCAAATTGAATGTCAAACTAGGATTTTGAATGTCAAACTACGATTTTCTTCGCCAAATCGAAAGTCAAACTAGGATTTTGAATGTCAAACTACGATTTTCTTCGCCAAATCGAATGTCAAACTAGGAATTTGAATGTCAAACTACGATTTTCTTCGCCAAATCGAATGTCAAACTAGGATTTTGAATGTCAAACTACGATATTCAGCGCCAAATCGAATGTCAAACTAGGATTTTGAATGTCAAACTACGATTTTCTTCGCCAAATCGAATGTCAAACTAGGATTTTGAATGTCAAACTACGATTTTCTTCGCCAAATCGAATGTCAAACTAGGATTTTGAATGTCAAACTACGATTTTCTTCGCCAAATCGAATGTCAAACTAGGATTTTGAATGTCAAACTACGATATTCAGCGCCAAATCGAATGTCAAACTAGGATTTTGAATGTCAAACTACGATTTTCTTCGCCAAATCGAATGTCAAACTTAGGATTTTGAATGTCAAACTACGATTTTCTTCGCCAAATCGAATGTCAAACTAGGATTTTGAATGTCAAACTACGATATTCAGCGCCAAATCGAATGTCAAACTAGGATTTTGAATGTCAAACTACGATTTTTTCGCCAAATCGAATGTCAAACTAGGATTTTGAATGTCAAACTACGATTTTCTTCACCAAATCGAATGTCAAACTAGGATTTTGAATGTCAAACTACGATTTTCTTCACCAAATCGAATGTCAAACTAGGATTTTGAATGTCAAACTACGATTTTCTTTGCCAAATCGAATGTCAAACTAGGATTTTGAATGTCAAACTACGATTTTCTTCGCCAAATCGAATGTCAAACTAGGATTTCGAATGTCAAACTACGATTTTCTTCGCCAAATCGAATGTCAAACTAGGATTTTGAATGTCAAACTACGATGTTCTTCGCCAAATCGAATGTCAAACTAGGATTTTGAATGTCAAACTACGATTTTCTTCGCCAAATCGAATGTCAAACTAGGATTTTGAATGTCAAACTACGATTTTCTTCGCCAAATCGAATGTCAAACTAGGATTTTGAATGTCAAACTACGATTTTCTTCGCCAAATCGAATGTCAAACTAGGATTTTGAATGTCAAACTACGATTTTCTTCGCCAAATCGAATGTCAAACTAGGATTTTGAATGTCAAACTACGATTTTCTTCGCCAAATCGAATGTCAAACTAGGATTTTGAATGTCAAACTACGATTTTCTTCGCCAAATCGAATGTCAAACTAGGATTTTGAATGTCAAAATACGATATTCAGCGCCAAATCGAATGTCAAACTAGGATTTGAATGTCAAACTACGATTTTCTTCGCCAAATCGAATGTCAAACTAGGATTTTGAATGTCAAACTACGATTTTCTTCACCAAATCGAATGTCAAACTAGGATTTTGAATGTCAAACTACGATTTTCTTCGCCAAATCGAATGTCAAACTAGGATTTTGAATGTCAAACTACGATTTTCTTCGCCAAATCGAATGTCAAACTAGGATTTTGAATGTCAAACTACGATTTTCTTCGCCAAATCGAATGTCAAACTAGGATTTTGAATGTCAAACTACGATTTTCTTCGCCAAATCGAATGTCAAACTAGGATTTTGAATGTCAAAATACGATATTCAGCGCCAAATCGAATGTCAAACTAGGATTTTGAATGTCAAACTACGATTTTCTTCGCCAAATCGAATGTCAAACTAGGATTTTGAATGTCAAACTACGATTTTCTTCACCAAATCGAATGTCAAACTAGGATTTTGAATGTCAAACTACGATTTTCTTCGCCAAATCGAATGTCAAACTAGGATTTTGAATGTCAAACTACGATTTTCTTCACCAAATCGAATGTCAAACTAGGATTTTGAATGTCAAACTACGATTTTCTTCGCCAAATCGAATGTCAAACTAGGATTTTGAATGTCAAACAACGATTTTCTTCGCCAAATCGAATGTCAAACTAGGATTTTGAATGTCAAACTACGATTTTCTTCGCCAAATCGAATGTCAAACTAGGATTTTGAATGTCAAACTACGATTTTCTTCGCCAAATCGAATGTCAAACTAGGATTTTGAATGTAAAAATACGATATTCAGCGCCAAATCGAATGTCAAACTAGGATTTTGAATGTCAAACTACGATTTTCTTCGCCAAATCGAATGTCAAACTAGGATTTTGAATGTCAAACTACGATTTTCTTCGCCAAATCGAATGTCAAACTAGGATTTTGAATGTCAAACTACGATTTTCTTCGCCAAATCGAATGTCAAACGAGGATTTTGAATGTCAAACTACGATTTTCTTCGCCAAATCGAATGTCAAACTAGGATTTTGAATGTCAAACTACGATTTTCTTCGCCAAATCGAATGTCAAACTAGGATTTTGAATGTCAAACTACGATTTTCTTCGCCAAATCGAATGTCAAACTAGGATTTTGAATGTCAAACTACGATTTTCTTCGCCAAATCGAATGTCAAACTAGGATTTTGAATGTCAAACTACGATTTTCTTCGCCAAATCGAATGTCAAACTAGGATTTTGAATGTCAAACTACGATTTTCTTCGCCAAATCGAATGTCAAACTAGGATTTTGAATGTCAAACTACGATTTTCTTCGCCAAATCGAATGTCAAACTAGGATTTTGAATGTCAAACTACGATTTTCTTCGCCAAATCGAATGTAAAACTAGGATTTTGAATGTCAAACTACGGTTTTCTTCGCCAAATCGAATGTCAAACTAGGATTTTGAATGTCAAACTACGATTTTCTTCGCCAAATCGAATGTCAAACTAGGATTTTGAATTTCAAACTACGATTTTCTTCGCCAAATCGAATGTCAAACTAGGATTTTGAATGTCAAACTACGATTTTCTTCGCCAAATCGAATGTCAAACTAGGATTTTGAATGTCAAACTACGATTTTCTTCGCCAAATCGAATGTCAAACTAGGATTTTGAATGTCAAACTACGATTTTCTTCGCCAAATCGAATGTCAAACTAGGATTTTGAATGTCAAACTACGATTTTCTTCGCCAAATCGAATGTCAAACTAGGATTTTGAATGTCAAACTACGATTTTCTTCGCCAAATCGAATGTCAAACTAGGATTTTGAATGTCAAACTACGATTTTCTTCGCCAAATCGAATGTCAAACTAGGATTTTGAATGTCAAACTACGATTTTCTTTGCCAAATCGAATGTCAAACTAGGATTTTGAATGTCAAACTACGATTTTCTTCGCCAAATCGAATTTCAAACTAGGATTTTGAATGTCAAACTACGATTTTCTTCGCCAAATCGAATGTCAAACTAGGATTTTGAATGTCAAACTACGATTTTCTTCGCCAAATCGAATGTCAAACTAGGATTTTGAATGTCAAAATACGATATTCAGCGCCAAATCGAATGTCAAACTAGGATTTGAATGTCAAACTACGATTTTCTTCGCCAAATCGAATGTCAAACTAGGATTTTGAATGTCAAACTACGATTTTCTTCACCAAATCGAATGTCAAACTAGGATTTTGAATGTCAAACTACGATTTTCTTCGCCAAATCGAATGTCAAACTAGGATTTTGAATGTCAAACTACGATTTTCTTCACCAAATCGAATGTCAAACTAGGATTTTGAATGTCAAACTACGATTTTCTTCGCCAAATCGAATGTCAAACTAGGATTTTGAATGTCTAACTACGATTTTCTTCGCCAAATCGAATGTCAAACTAGGATTTTGAATGTCAAACTACGATTTTCTTCGCCAAATCGAATGTCAAACTAGGATTTTGAATGTCAAACTACGATTTTCTTCGCCAAATCGAATGTCAAACTAGGATTTTGAATGTCAAACTACGATTTTCTTCGCCAAATCGAATGTCAAACTAGGATTTTGAATGTCAAAATACGATATTCAGCGCCAAATCGAATGTCAAACTAGGATTTTGAATGTCAAACTACGATTTTCTTCGCCAAATCGAATGTCAAACTAGGATTTTGAATGTCAAACTACGATTTTCTTCACCAAATCGAATGTCAAACTAGGATTTTGAATGTCAAACTACGATTTTCTTCGCCAAATCGAATGTCAAACTAGGATTTTGAATGTCAAACTACGATTTTCTTCACCAAATCGAATGTCAAACTAGGATTTTGAATGTCAAACTACGATTTTCTTCGCCAAATCGAATGTCAAACTAGGATTTTGAATGTCAAACAACGATTTTCTTCGCCAAATCGAATGTCAAACTAGGATTTTGAATGTCAAACTACGATTTTCTTCGCCAAATCGAATGTCAAACTAGGATTTTGAATGTCAAACTACGATTTTCTTCGCCAAATCGAATGTCAAACTAGGATTTTGAATGTCAAAATACGATATTCAGCGCCAAATCGAATGTCAAACTAGGATTTTGAATGTCAAACTACGATTTTCTTCGCCAAATCGAATGTCAAACTAGGATTTTGAATGTCAAACTACGATTTTCTTCGCCAAATCGAATGTCAAACTAGGATTTTGAATGTCAAACTACGATTTTCTTCGCCAAATCGAATGTCAAACTACGATTTTGAATGTCAAACTACGATTTTCTTCGCCAAATCGAATGTCAAACTAGGATTTTGAATGTCAAACTACGATTTTCTTCGCCAAATCGAATGTCAAACTAGGATTTTGAATGTCAAACTACGATTTTCTTCGCCAAATCGAATGTCAAACTAGGATTTTGAATGTCAAACTACGATTTTCTTCGCCAAATCGAATGTCAAACTAGGATTTTGAATGTCAAACTACGGTTTTCTTCGCCAAATCGAATGTCAAACTAGGATTTTGAATGTCAAACTACGATTTTCTTCGCCAAATCGAATGTCAAACTAGGATTTTGAATGTCAAACTACGATTTTCTTCGCCAAATCGAATGTCAAACTAGGATTTTGAATGTCAAACTACGATTTTCTTCGCCAAATCGAATGTCAAACTAGGATTTTGAATGTCAAACTACGATTTTCTTCGCCAAATCGAATGTCAAACTAGGATTTTGAATGTCAAACTACGATTTTCTTCGCCAAATCGAATGTCAAACTAGGATTTTGAATGTCAAACTACGATTTTCTTCGCCAAATCGAATGTCAAACTAGGATTTTGAATGTCAAACTACGATTTTCTTCGCCAAATCGAATGTCAAACTAGGATTTTGAATGTCAAACTACGATTTTCTTCGCCAAATCGAATGTCAAACTAGGATTTTGAATGTCAAACTACGATTTTCTTCGCCAAATCGAATGTCAAACTAGGATTTTGAATGTCAAACAACGATTTTCTTCGCCAAATCGAATGTCAAACTAGGATTTTGAATGTCAAACTACGATTTTCTTCGCCAAATCGAATGTCAAACTAGGATTTTGAATGTCAAAATTCGATTTTCTTCGCCAAATCGAATGTCAAACTAGGATATTGAATGTCAAAATACGATTTTCTTCGCCAAATCGAATGTCAAACTAGGATTTTGAATGTCAAACTACGATTTTCTTCGCCAAATCGAATGTCAAACTAGGATTTTGAATGTCAAACTACGATTTTCTTCGCCAAATCGAATGTCAAACTAGGATTTTGAATGTCAAACTACGATTTTCTTCGCCAAATCGAATGTCAAACTAGGATTTTGAATGTCAAACTACGATTTTCTTCGCCAAATCGAATGTCAAACTAGGATTTTGAATGTCAAAATACGATATTCAGCGCCAAATCGAATGTCAAACTAGGATTTTGAATGTCAAAATACGATTTTCTTTGCCAAATCGAATGTCAAAATAGGATTTTGAATGTCAAAATACGATTTTCTTCGCCAAATCGAATGTCAAACTAGGATTTTGAATGTTAAAATACGATATTCGGCCTCAATTCGAATATCGAAAAACGAAAAACGAAAATCAAAACAAATTCCCCTGCAAATGAATATCGAAAAACGAAAAACGAAAATCAAACCAACTTCACCTGAAAATGAATATCGAAAAACGAAAATCAAACCAACTTCACCTGAAAATGAATATCGAAAAACGAAAAACGAAAATCAAACCAACTTCACCTGAAAATGAATATCGAAAAACGAAAAACGAAAATCACACCAAATTCACCTTCCTCTTCTAGTTCTCATTATTCTCGTTAAGTGGCGCTGTGATCGTTTTTCCGTAAACGTCCGCCTGTATTCGGAAGATACCAAAAAGAATCTGCAAGCGTATTGGTGACACGGAGGAGTGAAAGAAACGAGAGAACTATATTTTTGGCATAAAACGGACGATTTGGGGACATTACACCCTTCCCGATAAAATCATTTACACATAATTTTTATTTTATATGTCAGACCAGGAATCAGCTTTGCTGTGTTTGTTTTGTGTCCAAGTTTTATCTAAATATATCGCAAATGTGTTCAGGCCATTGCACCTCTAAAATATAAATTTGTTGTAAATACTTATAATAATTTTGTATGGCACAGAAAGGCTCCTGTCCAATGTCGTGTAGACCTTGGTGAGACTGCTCCTTTATGATCACCTGAAGCAAACATAGTTACAACTCTTTTGTGAAAATGCTTTCAGATGAGAAACGACTTACGTTCCCTCTAACATTTATTTCTGATTTAGGGCATATCCAACGGAATTCTAAAACTAGGCATTTTGGTTCTGTTGTTTGATTTGATGTTTAACGTCACCTTCAACACAGTATAGATCATTTTGGAGACGTTGCTTCCACTTTTGTGGGACTTTTACCCGACACTGAGATGAAATGACATCTCCAAGCCCTGTCGCCCAATGAAACCAATAGGGTTTGTAAGCACCGCTTTGGCTCGGTAGACTTAGATCCTCTAAGCGGTTTACCAGTACTGGTGTGCGGGTCGGTTTCAGTTTATGCAGCCCATCTATTTCTTCAAGCCCCGATGGCCGGGGGTCTGATTCCCAGTTTGTTTTGTCACATGTTTATATAGATGTTCGTAACTGTTTGTGTTAAATGCATTCATTAATTTATAAGAAAATAGAAAACTATCTGACTTTTTATACTAGATTTTTGGCTTCAAGTGACAAAACGCAAAGGTTTCCACTTTTTAGCTCACCGTCACGTAGTGACGAGGTGAGCTTTTGGGATCACTTTTCGTCCGTCGTCCGTCGTCAGTCCGTGCGTCCGTGCGTGCGTCCGTGCGTCCGTAAACAATTTCTTCAAACGACATCTCCTCCTAAACCACTGATCGGATTTTGACCAAACTTCACAGGAATGATCTTTAGGTGGTCCCCTTTCAAAGTTGTTCAAATGATTCCGGTCCGTTGCACATCTAGGTCATAGGAGCCAAAAATAGATTTTTTTTTTCACCAAAAACTTAAAAAATCTTCTTCTCTGAAACCACAAGGCCCAGGTCTTTGATATTTGGTATGAAGCTTCATATAGTGGACCCCTACCAAGATTGTTCAAATTATAGTGCTGGGACCAAAAATGCCCCCGCTCCGGGGCCCTTTGGTTTTACATGGGCTTATATAGGGAAAATCTTTAAAAATCTTCTTCTCTGAAACCGTAAGGCCCAGGTCTTTGATATTTGGTATGAAGCTTCATCTAGTGGACCCCTACCAAGATTGTCCAAATAATAGTGCTGGGGCCAAAAATGTCCCCGCTCTGGGGCCCTTTGGTTTTACATGGGCTTATATAGGGAAAATCTGTAAAAATCTTCTTCTCTGAAACTGCAAAGCCCAGTTCTTTGATATTTGGTATGAAGCTTCATCTAGTGGACCCCTACCAAGATTGTTCAAATTATAGTGCTGGGGCCAAAAATGCCCCCGCTCCAGGGCCCTTTGGTTTTACATGGGCTTGTATAGGGAAGAGCTTTAAAAATCTTCTTCTCTGAAACCGTAAGGCCCAGATCTTTGATATTTGGTATGAAGCTTCATCTAGGGGACCCTTACCAAGATTGTTCAAATTATAGTGCTGGGGCCAAAAATGCCCCCGCCCCGGGGCCCTTTGGTTTTACATGGGCTTAAATAGGAAAAATCTTTAAAAATCTTCTTCTCTGATACCGCAAGGCCTAGGTCTTTGATATTTGGTATGAAGCTTCACCTAGTGGACCCCTACCAAGATTGTTCATATTATAGCCCTGGGGCCAAAAATGCCCCTGCTCGGGGGCCCTTTGGTTTTACATGGGCTTATATATGGAAAATCTTGAAAAATCTTCTTCTCTGAAACCGCAAGGCCCAGGTCTTTGATATTTGGTATGAAGCTATACCTAGTGGACCCCTACCAAGATTGTTCAAATTATAGTTCTGGGGCCAAAAATGCACACGCCCGAGACCCTTTGGTTTTATATAGGCTTATATAGGGAAATCTAAAAAAATCTTCTTCTCTGAAACAACATGTCCCAGGTCTTTGATATTTGGTATGAAGCTTCACCTAGTGGACCCCTATCAAGAGTGTTCAAATTATAGCCCACGGGCCAAAAATGCTCCCGCTCCAGGGCCATTTGGTTTTACATAGACTTATATGGGGAAAATCTTGAAAAAATTTTGTCTCTGAATTCCCAAGGCCTAGGTCTTTGATATTTGGTTTGAAGCTTCATCTAGTGGACCTCTACCAAAATTGTTCAATTATAGCCCTGAGACCAAAAATGCCCCAGTCTTGGGGCCCTTTGGTTTTACATAGACTTATATAGGGAAAATCTTTAAAAATCTTCTTCTCTGAAACCACAAGGCCTAGGTCTTTGACATTTGGTATGAAGCTTAATCTTGTGGACCTCTACCAAGATTGTTCAAATTATAGCCCTGGGGCCAAAAATGCCCCCGCTCCAGGGCCCTTTGGTATTACATAGACTTATATATAGGGAAAATCTTGAAAAAGCTTCTTCTCTGAAACCAGATAGCCCTGGTCTTTGATATTTGGTATGAAGCTTCATCTAGTGGACCTCTACCAAGATTGTTCAAATTATAGCCCTGAGACCAAAAACGCCCCTGTCTCGGGGGCCCTTTGGTTTTACATAGACTTATATAGGGAAAATCTTTAAAAATCTTCTTCTGTGAAACCACAAGGCCTATGTCTTTGATATTTGGTGTGAAATTTCATCTAGTGGACCTCTATCAAGATTATTCAATTTATAGTCCTGGGGCCAAAAATGCCCCCGCCCCGAGACCCTTTGGTTTTGCATAGACTTATATAGGTAAATCTTTAAAAATCTTCTTCTCTGAAACCACAAGGCCCATGTCTTTGATATTTGGTATGGAGCTTCATCTAGTGGACCTCTACCAAGATTGTTCAAATTATAGCCCCTGCCCTGGGGCTTGATGATGATTTCGTGTTTAACGACGCGTCAACCCTCTTTGCGGGTCATAAGCGTCTCCCTGCCCTGGGGCCCTTTGGTTTTACATAGACTTATATATAGAGATAATCTTTGGAAATCTTCTCTGAAACAGCAAGACCTAGGTCTTTGATAATTGGTGTGAAGCTTCATCTAGTGGACCTCTATCAAGATTGTTTAAATTATAGCTCTGAGGCCAAAAATGTCCCCGCCCCGGGGCCGTTTGGTTTTACATAGGCTATGTAGGGAATATCTTTAAAAGATGGTCTCTGAAACCCCAAGGCCCAGGTCTTTGATATTTGGTGTGTAGCTTCATCTAGTGGACCTTTGCCAAGATTGTTCAAATTATAGGCTTTGTTGATATTTGGTATGAAGCTTCACCTTTTTAGACCTCCCTCAACATTATGCACATTGTAGCCCTGGGGTCAATAATGACCCTCCCAGAGGCCCACTTGTAACTCTATCATATGGGTCAGGTGAGCGATCCAGGGCCATCATGGCCCTCTTAATTGAGAAAAACACAACGCGCAGCAAATTCTTTCATACCGGAGTGCAGGTGGAAAACCCGCACCTGCTACAATGTAACATATCAAGCGCTGGAAGCCTCTGTGGTGTAGTGGTTATGCTACTCGCCTCATTAACCAGGGATCGCAGGATCGACCCCGGCTTCTCCAGAATTTCGGATGAGTCTTTAAACCCAGGTCCCATCTCCTTATGACCTTAGCTGTTGTCGAGACGTAAAACTAAAAACGCACTCACATACCAAGCGCATCCCACCATAAAATAACATCTTTATAATTCTTAACCCCCCCCCCCAACACACACACACTTGATCCCCACTTTTATAGGGTAAAACTGGGATTGACAGGAGTAAACATTATTTTTCTCATTTCTACTCCAAAATATAGATTGTGGGTACTCGTTAAAACCGCATCGAAGAGGCGCTTCTAACGTGTACCCAAAATGTATATTTTAAGCAACAGTCAGAAAAATATCATCACGACTTTTCATCTTTCAATTTTTGTTGTTGTAATTTTCGGCGGTAAAATGTACAAATCGAATGCATCAAAAACATTTTTTTTCTAGATTCTGTAAACTTTAATAATAAGTAAATAAACAAATAAATAAATAAATAATGTCGTTAAGTTCCGCCAGGTAAACCTGGGTACGCTGTACGCGGTCTAACTGTAATAAAACAAGAAGAAAAAAAAACTTTGGTGTAGACCTTATACATGGAAATACATGTAAGTACAAAATGGTTTGGATTCAGCCACTCCATTTGCCAAATCGTTAAATGTAGAACTTGAAGAAATATGTAGTAGGCTGGTTAAGACAGTCGCGACACTAGCTCAGCAAGGTTTTGCTGGCTGAAGACAGACGGACGGACGGACGGACGAACTGATAGACGACCAGCTAATATTTTCGCGTTGTGATTCTGTTGGATGAAAGCTATCCTGCCCCAGTCTAACTTATGAAGACAGACAGACGGACATATGAATAGGACAGCTGTCATTGTGACCACAGGTGCGTTTCTATGGTTGCGGGTCGGGGCTGAGAATGAGTAAGTACTGTTCATGTTAATGGATGAATTATTTACATCAGAATTACAATGGAGATTGGGGAACTAGTTGTTGTTTTCCAAATTCCCCGTGTGGTCAGCTGGTAAGGTCCCAGGGAACAAATCCCCGTTGCCGGTGAACAGAGAGACAAACTGGTTTTGAAGGTAAACGGGCGTCATAAGCACATAGTGGGTTACCCCACCGCTCGGCGATAGGCTGTGCGGACATATACATACTTCTATAATATCCAAACATTTGAGTTTTGAGTGAGGTTGCAATTAGTCAATAATATCTTTATAAGTAACACCTCAGAAGGATCAGATTTATGAAAATTGTATGAATTAATCAATTTTAACAATAATTGCTCATTTCAAATCCACGGATTCGACACAGACTAATCCCTCATGGTAATTTATTTTAGTAAATGTTCAACGATAGAGTATTTTCCCCTTCGTCAAACAAGTATTAACTTTTAAATAAAAATCCTGTTTCTCATAAATAAGGAACCGCGCTGTAAAATTCATTTTAAAGATGCAAACGTACACATTATTGTAAATATCCGAATTATTGAATAGCTGGATAAAATTTATCGCTGCTGGCTTGAATTTGGCCCCTGGAAAAGCGAATGCGATTTTCTCAAACGGACGCTTGTCATCGGAAAAAATACGGCAAATCCACGGACATTACCGAACGTTACCGTCACCTCAATGACTGGTACCCCGTCTAACCGCAGCAGAATCGAAACTGAATAATGCAAAATAGGACGTCCAAATGCCATATTTAAATACAAAGGTCTCAAATTAGAATGTGCATGTTGCATTTTCGAATAAAGTAGTAAGATATGGAAAGGTTCATAATGCAAAGTGCGGTTTCAACAATTCATATTGTAATTGCACATTGCTAATTGAGTTTTTACCTTAATACTGTTCCATAATTTTACTGCTAAGTATGAAATAAGACCATCTCAAAGAGCCAAAAAAAAAAAAAAAAAAAAAAGAATCATTACGATAACTCACCCGTGTGACATAGTGAATTTTTCACATCTCAAAACTGGCTACTTTTCTGATGAAAATCTATGTTATTTTTATTATAAATTTTCAAAACATATGATGAGGGTGCCCGCTAGAACAGCCTCAGCAAGGCGGTTCTATCGAGTACCCACAACCTATGCCTTGGAGCAGAAATAATAAAATAATGTATACCCCCGGAAAACCCCAGTTTTGTCTATATAAAGTGAGGTTTAGAGGGTCTTCATTTCACGGACTTGTTCACGTGAGGAGAGGGGGAGAGCCGTAACTAATGTTGGTGGAACTTGTGGACCAATCTTTTGCTTGAAAGATGCAATACAATATGTTTATACTATGATAGTAACTTCCCAAATATTTTGCCACCGGAAGAATTTTTAGAAACACAAGAACGAGTGACCGGTGCTAGCGTCTAAATATTAATGTCTAACTATATAGGATGCTCTGTAATGCATTTTCGCATATGCATGTCCATGTAATGCCACGTTCTAAATTTTAAACATTTCACTATGTCTAACATAGTTACTGACAATAAGATGAGTTTGGTGGGGAGAGGCTGGTGGAAAGAAGCTGTGAATAGAGTCATCACGAAAACATACCTATATAAAATTGACACCTTGAAACCCACTTTTATGTAGTAAAACTGGGGTTTACAGGGGTACACCTTATTTTTTTTCTTAATTCTGCACTAAAATATAGATCGTGGGTAGTCGTTAGAACCGCCTCGATGAGGCGGTTCTAACGTGTACCAACAATCTATATTTTGAGCAGAAATAAGCAAAATATCACAATTTTTCATCTCATTTTTTTTAATTTTCGGCGGTAAATTTTACAATGTATTGGTATAGGCGTGGTTAGTGAACGGTGTTAAAGTCATTAAAATGTAACTGTATCTCGTAGGATGCTCTGTTATGCATTGTCGTATAATGCCACGTTCTAAATTTTTAAATTCCAGGATATCTAACATAGTTACTGACAATAAGATGAGTTTGGCGAGGAGAGGCTGGTGGAAGGACGCTGTGAATAAAGTAAAAGGCTGGTTCCAAAAACATGGAGAAACCATCAAGAAAGGAATCAAAATTGCTGGAGACATTATCAAAGCCATTTGGGGCAAGAAGTAAATGATGGAGAATATTTTCAGCTTTAACATGTCCATGTCATAGAATGCTTTATCATATAACGTCGTTGATAAGTAGTGGATAACGTCGTGTAATAAAAATCGTATGACCACACGTGTAATTACACTTTGGCGGGATTAGGTAACGTCATGACGACGTCCATGTCAACAATGCATTTTTCGTAGAAAAATTGTCAAATTAAAAGGCGATAAAATACAATTTAAAGTAGTCATATGATAAAGATAATCTTACACTCGTGGTCATTTCATATGATATTTATGAAACTCGCCGAAGGCTCGTTTCATAAATATCATATGAAATGACCACTCATGTAAGATCCTCTATATCCGTTACTATAACACATCCGTAAGACATGGTTCATTCTTTCATATCTCCAGAAGAGCTATGTTTCTCAGAAAATTGATATTTGTCTTATTAATTTTCCAAACCTATGTTGCTGGTGGTTGTAAGTACCGTCAAATTGCTATTTTTCTTATTGATTTTCCAAACATACGCTCGCACATGTACATTGGTGGCGCTTGTTAGAAGGAATACCCACAGCCTGTCTTGGAGCAGAAATAGGAAAAACAATGTATACCCATGTACACCCAAGTTTTCTCTATATAAATGGGGCTTATAGATGTATTGATTGGACTTGTTATGCTTAATGTTGCATGACTATAGAAAGGACCTCTTCTCCGTATATATTAAAAATATGCCCGTCAATGTTGAGTGATAGGTCCAATTTTGGTTATTGTTCATCATCGGATTTGAAGAAACATATTGTTATTGTTCAATTCTATGGAAGCCCTGGAGGGACTTCTTACTTCACCACTTCTGACTTCTTACTTCCGACTTCTAACTTCCCACTTCTGACTTCCGACTTCCGACTTCTAACTTCTGACTTCTAACTTCTGACTTCTAACTTCCGACTTCTTACTTCCGACTTCTAACTTCCGACTTCCGACTTCGAACTTCCGACTTCTAACTTCCGACTTCTAACTTCCGACTTCCGACTTCGAACTTCCGACTTCTAACTTCCGACTTCCGACTTCGAACTTCCGACTTCGAACTTCGAACTTCCGACTTCTAATTTCACCACTTCTAACTTCGAACTTCATGACTTCTAACATCTAACTTCTGACTTCCGACTTCCGACTTCTAACTTCTGACTTCTAACTTCTGACTTCGAACTTCCGACTTCTAACTTCCGACTTCTAACTTCCGACTTCCGACTTCGAACTTCCGACTTCTAACTTCCGACTTCCGACTTCGAACTTCCGACTTCGAACTTCGAACTTCCGACTTCTAATTTCACCACTTCTAACTTCGAACTTCATGACTTCTAACATCTAACTTCATTACTTCTAACTTCTAACTTCATGACTTCTTACTTCTAGCTTCATTACTTCTTACTTCTAACTTCTAACTTCATGACTTCTTACTTCTAACTTCATGACTTCTTACTTCTAACTTCCGACTTCTAACTTCCGACTTTCTGACTTCCTACTTCAAACTTGAAGTTAGAAGTAAGAAGTTAGAAGTAAGAAGTCATGAAGTTAGAAGTAAGAAGTCATGAAGTTAGAAGTAAGAAGTCATGAAGTTAGAAGTAAGAAGTTTGAAGTGGGAAGTCGGAAGTTAGAAGTCGGAAGTTAGAAGTAAGAAGTCGGAAGTTAGAAGTAAGAAGTCATGAAGTTAGAAGTTAGAAGTAAGAAGTTTGAAGTGGGAAGTCAGAAGTCAGAAGTCGGAAGTTAGAAGTCGGAAATTAGAAGTAAGAAGTCGAAAGTTAGAAGTAAGAAGTCATGAAGTTAGAAGTAAGAAGTCATGAAGTTAGAAGTTAGAAGTAAGAAGTCATAAAGTTAGAAGTTAGAAGTCATGAAGTTAGAAGTCAGAAGTGATGAAGTTAGATGTCCCTCCAGGGCTTCCATACAATTCTATGTTTTTTTAGAAAAATTATTTTTCATTAATCGCGAGGCATGCATAGCTGCAAAACCTAATATCATCAGTGGTGCATTAGTAAGACAAATAACCATTCTTTGGTGCAATAATATTATGGACGTGATGCAACAAAGATATGTCTATAACGGATTCTTCTGTAGAAAGCCTGGGAGCAGTGGTTCAATATTAACGGAGTCCTTAAGTAATGCTATGCAATAATTTTGTACTGTAAGACAATGAATAGAGCGTATGCTAACTGGTCTCAGTTTCCTCTAGATGTCCCTTCTATATAGTGTCTATTTTTTTTTTTAAATTAGCTTGCTGTTGTGAACTCTGTCGTTCTACAAGGCACATAAATAAACACAAATCAAAAAACTTACTTTATAAAGACTTCAGACTTTTATTTTTTAACCAACATGACATGGGAGAATAAGGACGTTTTCAATGAAGGCGTTTGTTTGGTATCCAATGACGTTGCCCGTTAACGCGGCCAAGTTATTTAGGTATTCTTTATGTTAAGCTAACGGCGCTTTGATTTTGTTTGTTTGATTTGAGGTGTACCGTCCCCGTCAACACTGTATAGGTCATTTTGGAGACGTTTCCAATTATGTGGGACTTCTACCCGACATTGAGATGAAATGACATCTCAAGCCCAATGAAACCAATAGTGTTTATAAGCATGGTCCGACTCACACCGCCTTACCTGGGCAGGCTTAGATCCTCTGCACTCGTGTGTGGTCGGTTTCAGCTCTGCGTTGAAGCATCATGCAGCCCGTCTATTTCCTCAAGCCCCTATGGGCGGGGGCCGCAACAACGCTTTGAACAACTGAATCGGTCCTTCCTTTGAGAATTTTCTCCAAACCTCAAGTGTATCCATATATAAGGATAATTTATGGAGCCTCTTATGATTTTATCTTGGGAAGATATGTTGAATGTATTCATTATGTTACGAGCCAGGCGTAGCAGAAAGAAAAAACAAACAAGCCTTTTGGAAAAATTTAACAAAATTTATTTACAAGTTAACTTAAACCTGTAGAAGTAAGAAAATTAAATGTACTTAGCTCTGTTATGAAATATCCTGAATGAATCTATTTCCTTGATCCCACAGAATTCACAGTCCAAAATGAAAAGTAATATCCTTTAACAATCAAACACAGAATTTAGAAATAACTTTTCTTCTAAGCCCAAACTTGAAACTCCAAAGTCTGACTCAATGAGAAAAATCAAGCTCTTTTATAGACCCTAAGATTTCTCTAGAACATTCCAGAGGGCTGTGGAATAAGATGAGGTAATTTTCTAAAAATAATGCAACCTGAACTTTCTGGAAGGTTCTGAAGTACTTTTCCTTGTAAACATGTTGTTTACAAAAATGAAATTAATCTGTGACTCAGTTTTCTAGAATCTTCTATAAGAAGATTAACAAGATATTTATAGCACTATTAGTTCACAGTGGGGTGAAAGTGGGAATCAGAAAAATAAATTCTTATGCATAACACTCCCCCTCTTCGAGGAAAAGAAAGATTTATGTAATAAAGCTTTCTTTTGCTTTAAGATTAATAAAATATTGAACATAGCATATACAATTACATGTATCCACAATCCACTGCAGTATGAAAGAAAAACACAATTCCTGACACTGCTCAAGCTCTTGAAAGGGCATCAGGGATAATGTTATCTCTCCCCCTAATATGTCTTATGTCTAAATTATACTCTTGTAGCATGAGACTCCACCTGAGCAACCGCTGATTTTTGTTTTTCATTTTATGTATGAAAGTCAGTGAATTGTGATCACTGAAAACAACAATCGGTGCAGTAGTAGGGGTAAGATAAACTTCGAAATGTTGCAGACTGATTCTTGCTCTGCATCTGTCTATGTTCGAGAATTAATCCTTCTAAGAGTCTATAAACATTTTTGTCCTTTCTTGTTCTGGTATAAGAATACTAGGAGAACTCCATTCCAGTCATTGTCCAGCAAATACTGAATTTCTTCTTTAAGATTTTTCTGTTTTATAGGATTCATCCTGTATAGGTGTTGTTTTACAGGTTTGGAACCATTTATGTCCACATCGTGAAATATTTTGTCTGTCCGTGTTGGAATGTCAGGAAATAAGTGTTCATATTCAAAAATCAGCTGTTTCAGTTCATTCCGCTGATTTGGCTCTAGATGTGACAGTTTCTGGTCAAGATTCCGTAGAATGTCAGAATTCTGAAGTTTTGATGATGTGGGATCCGACTTCACTGAATTAATATCCTCACAGTCATTGTCACATGAATTAAGTGGAACAGAGCTAACTAGATTGACTGATGTTAAAGATGTATTGTCCCTATCTATGTATTCCTTAAGCATGTTAATGTGACATAGCTGCTTTAGCTTGCGCCTCTCAGGAGTGTTTATTATGTAATTTACGTCACTGATCTTTTTGTCTACAGTGTATGGACCATAATACCGGGCCTGCAACGATTTTCCTGGAATAGGCAAAAGAGCTAGTACCTTATCACCTGGTTTAAAATTCCTTTCTTTTGTCTCTATGTCATATAGCTGTTTCATTTTCCTTTGGGCTGACTGAAGATTGGTCCGAGCAGCCTCACAAGCTTTTGAAAGTCTAGTTTTGAAATCAGACACATACTGAAGTAAATTCAGGGAGGTGTCATCATTGGAGAGAAATTTCTCTTTGAGAAGTTTCAAAGGACCACGAACAGTATGACCAAATACTAATTCAAATGGACTGAAGCCAAGAGATTCTTGCACAGATTCTCTAACAGCAAATAAAAGCAGATGGATGCCTTCATCCCAATCCTTCTCTGTGTCAAAGCAATATGATCTTATCATGTTTTTCAATGTTTGATGGAATCTTTCAAGGGCGCCTTGACTTTCAGGATGATAGGCTGATGACTTATACTGTACAATGCCAAGTTCATGCATTACTTGTTGAAATATTCCAGACATAAAATTTGAGCCTTGGTCTGACTGAATAGATTTAGGAAGCCCAACAAATGTGAAAAACTTCACTAAGGCCTTGACGATTGTCTTAGTTTTGATATTTCTTAAAGGAATGGCTTCAGGAAAACGTGTGGAAGCACACATAATGGTCAAAAGATATTCACAGCCGGACTTAGTTCTGGGCAAGGGACCCACACAGTCTATAATTATTCGACTGAAAGGTTCATCAAAAGCAGGTATAGGCTGCAAATGAGCCTTAGGTATAGTCTGATTGGGTTTTCCTACCATTTGGCATGTATGGCAGGACCTACAATGCTGAGAAACATCTGATTTTAACCCAGGCCAGTAAAAATGATTAAGAATCTTGTGATAGGTTTTATTTACACCTAAATGTCCTGACATGGGAGTTTCATGTGCCAAGTTTAATATTTGGGAACGGTAAACCCGTGGAACCACTATCTGGTGGTTGACAGTCCACTCGTCTTCTGCTGAGACGTCTGGTGGACGCCATTTTCTCATAAGAATGTCATTTTTGACATAATAACAGACTGGGACCTGAGATACTTCCTGCTCATCTAAGGCCCTTTCAAATAAAGGCGAAATTTCAGGATCCTTATGCTGTTCTATAGCTAGTTGAGACCCAGACATTATGTCATGGCCTAGATCTAAAGATGAGTTATTCTCATGAAAATCTGTCTGCTTATCAGGCAGGCTTGAAGACAGAGACCTTGTTATCTCATCATTAAAAGACTGACCCAAAAAGGTATCAGTTAAATCAAAATCCTGTTTCCCATCAGTTTGCTTGGCCTTACGTGCCATCGCCCTTGTGACTGCACAAGACGGATAAAGATCAGGAATTTCCTGCTCAATGGGATCAGGCGGTTGGTCTATGCAAGGATTAGTAGTCAAAAGTGGGTTTACCACAACCTTAT
Source organism: Lucinisca nassula (assembly GCA_963580285.1). Classification (NCBI taxonomy): domain Eukaryota; kingdom Metazoa; phylum Mollusca; class Bivalvia; order Lucinida; family Lucinidae; genus Lucinisca; species Lucinisca nassula. The sequence continues at coordinate 11,889,068 of OY757019.1, forward strand.
CTCCAGCTAAGTCATTGCCTAGCAACAAATGAACACCTTTAAAAGGTAAAGAAGGTCTAATACCAACAGCCACTGAACCGGATACCAAGTCTGATGACAAATAAACGTTATGGAGCGGAACATTAACAAATCCACATTCCACACCCTGAATAAGGACACTTTGGCCCAAAGAAGTCTTCTCAGAAAAAGGCAGAGTATCTGCTAGAATAAGAGATTGAGAAGCTCCGGTATCTCGTAAGATTTTAATAGGGGTTGGATGGGCATAACTGTCACCATTTAGTGACACAAAACCATCTGATAAGAATGGTTCATAAATCTCCATAACTGAATCAGTCTCAGATAATTTGATATCAGAAAGAGTTTCCTCCCTTACACAAGACTGTGGTTTTGGCCTTATAGAAGTCAAGCCTGTAGGCTTAAGTTCCTCTTGTCTTTCTCTTTCTTTCCTTCGCTTTAATTTTAAACACTCAGAGATCAAATGACCTGTATTTTTACAATAATAACAAACTACTTGAGATTGAGATAATGGATTCTGGTCTTTGTTTTCACCAGAAGGTTTGGGAAAATTTGGGCTTCTGTTTTCACCAGAAGGTTTGGAAGGATTCTGGCTTTTATTTTCACCAGAAAGTTTGGGCATAGTACTAGATGTATGGCTATAACTACCAGAAGGATTACTGGGATAGAATCTTGGACCTGTCTGTGGATTATAAGGTTTTCGAGGATAAGGCCTGTTCACAAATGAGACTTTATGAGTCAAAGCATAATCATCTGCCAAACGAGAAGCTTCCTCCAAAGTTTCAACCTGTTTCTCATCGAGAAAAGATTTAATGTCTGAATTTATGCACCGTTTGAACTCTTCAACAAGGATAAGCTGTCTAAGTTTGTTATGATCAGAGCCTACTTTTTTAGAAGAACACCACCTATCAAATAGCTGTTCTTTGGTTCGAGCAAATTCTACATGGGTCTGGGAAATTTCTTTTTTGCAATTCCTAAATTTCTGCCTGTAAGCCTCAGGGACCAACTCATATGCCTTAAGAATAAGCTCCTTGACCAGATCATAGTCTGAGCTTTGCTCGACAGTCAGCTGAGTGTAAATGTCTCGAGCCTTTCCGACAACAACGCTTTGCAAAAGTAAGGTCCAATGCTCTTTTGGCCATTTTAAATTTTCTGCAACTTTTTCAAAATGCAAAAAATACTTATCTACCTCTTTTTCCTGAAATGGGGGAACTAACCTGATATGCTTTGTGGCATCAAAGTAACTACCAGAGTCAAAAACAGGGGTAGGTTTCACCCTATCTTGACCCTGGAGTTCCAGTTCCTTCATCTTTAATTGAAAATGCCATTTTTCTCTTTCTATTTCAAGTCGCTCTTCTTTTTCTAATTTTTGTTTCTGAAAGCGTTCCTCCATTTCTCTTTTTTCCCTCTCCATTTCTCTTTGTTTTTCCTTCTCTCTTTCTTCCATTTCTAATCTTTCCATCTGCATTTGTCTCTGCATTTCTCTTTCTTTTTCCTTCTCTCTTTCTTCCATTTCTCTTTGCTTTTCATTCTCTCTTTCTTCCATTTCTAATCTGAACTTCTCTAATTCAATTTGCCTTCCTATTTCAATTTGTCTCATTTGTAATTCAGTATGTGAAACCATAATGAGAGACAAAGCAGATGGATCGAAAAGTTCTTCATCAACAAAAAACTGCACCAAAATATTCTTAATTTCATGCTTCTTCATGCTTGTTTTGACAGCAGTGACCCCATAATGGGAAGCAATTTCTAGCAAATCTGTCCTTTTGGCCAGATTAAACAACTCCTGAGTAGGCTGAGCCAAAAAGCTTCTCAAATCAAACGACATGTTTGCTTTTTGTTTGTTCTATAAAGTATTTATGGAAATACAGATTGAGGTTAATTTGACAAAGTTTTTTTTTTTTTTTTTTTTTGAAATGACAAGCCCAACGAGAATTTCACATGAAATGACAAGTCCTATTTCACCTGAAATGACAGTTCACATAAAATGACAATCCCCTATATGCCTATAGGGAAATACCAATTCTGTGAAGCAACTCCAAAGTCTATTTGATTTGAAATGACAATTACCTGCGTCACATGAAATGTCGGTTTTAAAATGCTTAAAATGGTTTTATCCCGGACGAGCCCCCAATTTCTGTTACGAGCCAGGCGTAGCAGAAAGAAAAAACAAACAAGCCTTTTGGAAAAATTTAACAAAATTTATTTACAAGTTAACTTAAACCTGTAGAAGTAAGAAAATTAAATGTACTTAGCTCTGTTATGAAATATCCTGAATGAATCTATTTCCTTGATCCCACAGAATTCACAGTCCAAAATGAAAAGTAATATCCTTTAACAATCAAACACAGAATTTAGAAATAACTTTTCTTCTAAGCCCAAACTTGAAACTCCAAAGTCTGACTCAATGAGAAAAATCAAGCTCTTTTATAGACCCTAAGATTTCTCTAGAACATTCCAGAGGGCTGTGGAATAAGATGAGGTAATTTTCTAAAAATAATGCAACCTGAACTTTCTGGAAGGTTCTGAAGTACTTTTCCTTGTAAACATGTTGTTTACAAAAATGAAATTAATCTGTGACTCAGTTTTCTAGAATCTTCTATAAGAAGATTAACAAGATATTTATAGCACTATTAGTTCACAGTGGGGTGAAAGTGGGAATCAGAAAAATAAATTCTTATGCATAACAATTAGAATCGCCTCGATGAGGCGATTCTAATGAGTACACACACCATCTCTTTAATACAAATAAAATTGATCTTAAGTCAACCCCATAGTGCCTCATGGCCGGGCGTTACATTTACTTGCTGTCCTTCGAAATTACCCTATCTCGAACAAATTTACATTGTCCCAAAGTTTTTCGAGTTTTTTTGCAGGTCCACAGTGAATGAACTTGCCACATTGGTTTATAGATTAGTATGGTTTTTTTTTGTTGTTGTTGTTTTTTGGTTTTGGTTTTACGACCCTTTCAAGATTATTTCACTCATATCGAGCCCATCGTTAATCAGAGGTGGGCGAAAACCGGAGTACCCTGAGAAAAACCACCTGACCTTCCGTCACAGAACTTGGCGTCTCACATCAGACCGGAGCCAGACTCGAACCCGCAGCGCTGAGAGACCTAGTGATTAAGAAAAGTAGAAGTAAAACAAAGATCAGGAATTGATACAATTAACTTACTCCACCCATAAAAGACACCAAAAGGGAAAGAAATACAAACATTAAGCGACCAGACCATAATGGAAACCTAAACAAAGGAAGGCCATAAGGACAGTTACTTTCCCACAAAATGGCCATATGGCCATCCAAAATTAAAAGACACAAGTGATACACACAGCAAGCAACAAACAACAACACAAATAAACCGCCACAGAAGAGCCGCCTTGGAACGGTCAGTGGAAAGATTTCCACTGGGGGCTTAAATCGATTTTACGTGGCCACAATCCTCGCCCTTACTTCTGTCGCGATTGAGACAAATAATTTGTTCAGTCCGCATGAAGGCCTCCTAACTCATCAGTGCAACATCTCCGTGAACACAAAAATCAAAGAACCACAGAGGTGAGACAACGGTGAGGACTCGACAGCAAGAAACCACTGAAATGCCGGAGCAAAAGAAAACCAACAGTTAGACTCCAATGAGCCCGACCAGAGACAGAGCATCAGACACCAACCAGCATTATCTCTAATTCTCAATAAGCCTTTACGTTGGAGCCGTCATAGAATCTGAGGCCTGACCCACCGGCGTGCAATTAAAGAGGGAAGCAAAGTTGCCAACCGTGATTTGGTTAACTACCATGCATGCAGTCTGTCGTATAATATCCATGTTGTACCCAATCTTTTTATATCGAAGAATGATTTTACGAAATTGGGTGCTGAAGTCATTGCGGTTATATACTTTTCTGAATTTATATACTAAGTCACCATAAAATTCGTGTTCCGATAGACCTTGTTGCAGAAGAGATTTAAGTCCAATATTGAATTTTGAAATTAAATCAGAATGGCGTCTATAAAATTTTGAAAAGGCTTTGCGTAGTTTATGGTACCGATAACCCTGATTAAGGAGTTTAGCCGTTAATAATTTATTACGAGTGTTGAAGTCAGTTACATGACTACACACTCTAGCAAATCGAATTAATTACGAAATATAAACGCCATAGGTTGGCGCACGAGGAACATCACCATCCAAAAAAGGAAAATTTACAATCTCAAAATCAAAGTCATCGCGTTTATCATAAATTTTGCACGAAACAAAATCAGAAGAATTTGCTTTATTTAACTGAAGTTCTGCGGGGGGGGGGGGGGGGTCATCTAGTATGAAGATTTGTAATGCTTTTAAACAGGTCTGTGTGTTTGGCAGTAAAAAGTCTATCTGCCCTTCAACATAGTGTGGTTTATATATGCAGATACCTATGGATCATCGGTTCTCTAGTGTGTGATTGATTGATTGCGGAGGTCAGCTGAAAAGTAGATCGAATCATTGACGCACAGTCTGCTTACAACTCGAACAGAAACTGTGCTTTATTACTAAACAAATCACACACTGGAGCTGATCTTGTTCGATTCTACATGTAGCATAATAAAAATCGACAATAATTTTGTTCTCCAAACGTTTCGCAATTTTATTACATGTAGAAGAAATCCAGTCAATATTTTGACTGCATCAAACGCATTTATGTCCTTCTATAATGTGTTTGTTGCGAGAAAATGACGTTTTACCGTCTAACGTCGTAGTCTTCGAATGACGTCATAAAACGGCAGCTTTTCTTGTCACGCTCATCCGTCACGTCGTTATGTTACGGAATAAATCGCAGTTCCTTTCCATTGCCTGGCTGCATGATGCTTCCACGCAGAGCTGAAACCAACCGCACACGAGTACTGGTAAACCGCTTAGAGGATCTAAGCCTGCACAGGCAAAGCGGTGCGAGTCGGACCGTCCATGCTTATAAACTCTTTTGGTTTCATTGGGCGGCAGGGCTTGAGATGACATCTCATCTCAACGTCGGGTAAAAGTCCCACAAAAATGGAAGCAAATTTTCCAAAATGACCTATACCGTGTTGCCAGTATAGGCGGGTTGTGTTAGAATTGTAAACGATCAAATTAGCAAGTTCATGTAATGTGCACCCCTGTAAGGTTTACAATAGTCTAGCTCCTAGACCTTGCTGACATAATGACCAAATGACCAATCTTCCTGTGTTTTCTATCAAATATTGAAACTAAAAGTGGAGGCAATGATCAGGAATCGATACAATTAACCCAGAGCTCCCATCAGAGACACCAAAGGGAAAGAAACACTAACATGAAACAACAGACCCTAATGGAAACATCCATAGCGAAAAGCCAAAAGGACAGTTACTTTTCCACAAAATGGCCAATAGGCTATCCAAAATAAAAATAATATAGGCGACACAAACACCCAAAGACAAACCATAACACAAATAAACCGCGACAGAAGAACCGCCTAGACTTTAATCTCTTCTCAGACAACAAGCTGCCATCAGAGTGGGAAAAATAAGTGAAACAATATTACTTATTAACTTTAAAATGTGATATCCGACTAGTAGCTAGTCTAGGTTTACAAGTGTAATGCTTTTTTATTTTTGATGGTTAAACATAGATTACGGGTGCGTGTACATGTAGGTTATAGGGTCGCCTCAAAACAAACGTGATGCACACGATCTCGGTATCAGAGGTAATGTTACATGTACCGTGCTCGATATTGTATGGAGTTTCAAGAACAGGCGTACACGTACTTCGGTACCTCGGATACCGTTGGGACCATCATTTGTTCGAGATACGGGCAGTTCTAATTACATAAGGTTTGTCTGCTTTGAGTTTTAACGTCCCCGTCAACACTATATTGGTTATTTTGAGACTTTGCTTCCAATTTTGTGTGACTTTTACCCGACATAGAGACGAATCTAATGAGCACATTCGACCAACCTTTGGAAGTAAAGATTAAACCGTAGAGCTGAAATGTATAGAGTGTTCAAGTTTTCTGGGCCGGGCCAGACTAGCTTGTTTCGGCCAATTAGGCCTCATCAGTCACCCCTAAATATTTTTCAAAGTAGAAGTAAAACAAAGGTCAGGAATCAATACAATTAACTTACTCCTCCCACCAAAAACACCAAAAAGAAAGAAACACAAACAAGAAGCGACCAGACCATAATGGAAACCTAAACAAAGGAAGGCCATAAGGACAGTTGCTTTCCCACAAAATGGCCATATAGCCACCCAAAATAAAAAGGCACAAGTGATACACACAGTAAGTAACAAACAACAACATAAATAAACCGCCACAGAAGAACCGCAAACATTCACAAAAGAATCAATGATCCCAAAGGACAAGAAAATATAAACTTCTATGATGAAACCAGAGGACCATTGGTCCTGAACCCCTCATCTGAGTGTTGAGCAATCATGGAGTCATTTGGTTTCTTAAAGGAAGTTTTTTGAAGGTAGTTTTTTACCGTGGCAGAAAAGTTTGGCATGGTCGCCATATTTGTCATGTGACAACTCAAATGCACTTATTTCCATTAACTTTCATATGCAATTTGATTGCAAATGGACCAGTGCTTTCTGATAGAAACATTTTGTTTTATTTTCATATCTAGATGGTGTCCTTGACTTTGAATACCCATTTCATTTTCTCATTTAGCTACCTTCATCTACAAATTTTGCGAAAAATTCACAGTTTTGACTGTTTCCCATACAAAGGCCTTTATGACCAAATTTGACCTTGACCATAAATAGGTTAAGATCATCAGGGATTATCATTTGAATAAACTATGACTGGCTCTAGTCCCGAATGCAACATACCAAGTTTCAGGAAAATCAACCAATTGGTTGTGGAGAAAAAAAAATCTAAAGGTGTTTAACCTTATATGGGAATGGTGGCCATATTGGTCATGTCGTATTAATTAATTATCATTTCCTTGTTCCCAAAGGCTTTCGGATGAAATCTGGCTACAAATGTTTGTTCAGTTGTTCCTGTGGAAAATAAGTTTTAATTTTCACCTAAATGACTTTCGGCCAAGGTCAAAGAAGGAACTTGACCTTAAATACTGGTGTAGTTTAATTTACTCCTTTAGGTAACTGCATCTACCGATTTCTAAATCACAAACTGCAGTGGTTTCTGAAAAATACATAGTATTGATATTCTTCATATAAAATTCTTTGTGGCCAAATTCGACCCTGATGTAAAATATGTCAGTCATCCAGGGGTCACCATTTGAACAAACTATGAATGGCTCGAGTCCCCAATCCTTCACACCAAGTTTCATGATAATCGGTCCATTGGTTCTAGAGAAGATTTTTGAAGAGAGTTTACCTTATATGGGCATGGCAGCCAAACTCATATTAATTATTGTTCATTTTTTTCTTGCTCCCATAAGCTTTTCATATGAAATTTGCTTACAAAGGACTCACTGGTTATTGAGGACAATAGCTTTTAATTTTCATATCTGAGTAACATTGGCCCAAGGTCAAAGAATGACTTTGACCATGAATACTCATGTAGTTTCATTCAGTCATTAGGCTACAACATTTATAGTAGTCGCAGATAAAATTGACTAGGCGAAGCTATTCAGGTGTTGTCAATATATGTCAAATTCGCTGAGTCAACCAGAAGATTCGGTAGAGTGCCTTTCAGATGCTTTCTTCAAACGTACAAAATGACCATATACACCACAGCTTTGTTTGTGTTACAGCTGAATTCACACAACCGGGTGACTTGGTTTACCTTTATGTTAAAAGAACATTCCAAGGGCAGGTGCAAACGATAGCTCCGCCTAGTCAATCTTATCTGCGACTTCTATACCAATCTTCAAATCATAGGCTGCAATAGTTACCGAAATATACTAGGATTTAAATTTTTCCTATACAAAAGCCTATGCGACCAAATTTGACCTTGTCGTAAAATAGGTCAGGGTTATCCGAGGGTCATCATTTGAACAAAATATCATGAGCCTGATTATCAAATATTACATACCAAGTTTCATCACAATCAACCTTCTGGTTCAGGAGAGGACGATTTGGTAAGGTGACAGGACATCTCGGCCCCTAACAAACTCGGCCCCTGACAAACTCGGCCCCTAGTAAACTCGGCCCCTATAAACTCGGCCCCTGACAAACTCGGCCCCTAAAATTAGAATATGTACATATTAGTGTTGGAATTGACTTATTATCAAACTATTACACATATTTTTTATACCGCAATCAGGCATTCTAGTAACCTAATAAAGGGGGTCGAATAACTGCACGCTATAATCGGTAGTGACCTATAATACCTTCTACTGACCTATAATACGTCCAGTGACCGTTTATAGACCGGACCTACTTTTCATGTCACTTATTTACAAGTGTAAACAATAACATGCAACCTGTTATACATGGGAAAACAACGAAACTGCAAGTTAAAATCTTTGCAATATTTATTTGAACAGATTTTCAGAAATTTCAGCTTAATTCTTACCTTCTCGGCCTTTCCTGGTTTGAATGGCCCGTTGGAATAACTGCGCACTGCTACTGCAGTTGAGTCTCAACCTCGAAAATAATTACTAAAGCTAAAATAAACTACTTATTTGCAGATTTTCATTCAGAATGTAAAGCGCTGAGAAATTTTTATTCGAGCGACCATGTTGTTTCCCACGTCTTTGTGGCGTGGTGACGTCAGAAACTTTGCACTCGTTGACGTCACGCTAGATACTACGTGTGCGCGCCATGGCACTGAATAACGTTTAACATGTCACACTATCTGCTGCCTTTTTTGCTTAAAATTGCTAAATTATTGCAAAACCCCTTGATTTTTTTAATTGCGGTATAAACTAAATACATGATTAGTGTCTTTAATAATAAAATATAATCGGTTCGCCGCGACAATTTTATAGGGGCTCGCTAAAGCTCGCCCCTATAAAGTTGTCTAAGGCTCACCGATTATATTTTATTATTAAAGACACTAACCATGTATTTACTAAAATGTACATATGCCTAATTGCCTTTTGAACTCATTTTGATGAAATTATGCATAACCGATCTCACATGAGTTAAAAGAACCTTATGCCGTTGATTGAACCAGTATATGACACGCTGCTGTGGACCTTCCGATGTAATTAATAAACTAATTGATTGATTGGCGTGTGATTACATCTTTGCCACTTAAAAGAGACTAGTAGTATGTTCTGTTGCGCACTTAAATAAAAATTGAACCATTTCATTTTGTTTTTATTATCATTTGCAGGGTTTGACCATTCCACAGCCATTAGCCTTTTTTCTATAAATACCAAAGATTTTGATTGTTTGACACCACATCAATATTGTATAGGTCATTTTGGAGAAGTTGCTTCCAATTTTGTGGGGCTTTTATCCGACCTATACCCATTTTATTTTTTTGCTGTTCATGAAAGTTTGACGGCCCCACCAATCGGGGCTTGAAGAAATATATGGGCTGCATGATGCTTCCACGCAGAGCTGAAACCAACCCGCACACGAGTACTGGTAAACCGCTTAGAGGATCTTAGCCTGCCCAGGCAAAGCGGTGCGAGTCGGCCCATCCATGCTTATAAACCCTATTGGTTTCATTGGGTGACATGGCTTGAGATGTCATTTCATCTCAATGTCGGGTAAAAGTCCCACAAAATCGGAAGCAACGTCTCCTAAATGACCTTTACAGTGTTGACGGGGACGTTTAACCTCAAATCAAACAAAAACAAATCATGAAAGTATGAAAGCAGCGGATCGCATGCAAAGTAACATAACACCGAAGGGGTTCATATAAACATTGATAGCGCTACGCTGTCATTTATACTTTCATGAACGGCAGAAAAAATAAGTTTGTTTCTTGAAATATTATTTTTCTTATATCTGCTAAAAAAAACAGATTGTGAGTACTCGATAGAACCATCGAGCCCCCGTAATCTAGGTTTCGAGCAAAAATAAAAAAATATCACAATTTTTCATCTTAAAAATTCCATTTTTAGCCAAAAAAATTGACAATGTATTTGTATAGGAGTGTTTTCGTAATGAACGTCGCCAACGCACAATCAGATCGTGGAGAACAAAGTAAATCATGAACTAAATTGTCTTCTATTTGTTTTTGTTTGTTTGAATTGGGGTTTAACGACACCGTCAGCACTATTTAGGTCATTTTGGAGACGTTGCTTCCAATTTTGTGGGACTTTTACCCGACATTGAGATGAAATGACATCTCAAGCCCTGCCACCCGATGAAACCAGAAGGCTTATATGCATTGGACTATCTGACTCACACCGATGAGGCCTTGGCAGGCCTCATCTTTCTTAGCAGTTTACCAGTACTCGTGTGTGGTAAGATTCAGCTCTGCGTGGAAGCATCATGCAGCCCAAACTATTTCTCCAAGCCCCGATGGGCGGGGGCGAATATTGTTTTCTATAGGTTTACATCTGGTTTTACACTGGAAATGTTAATATCACAAAAAAAAAAACGCCTATTCTAAAATATTGATTTTTTCAACACCCAAATATGAAAATTTTCAGATGAAACATGAACATATTTTTCTTATTTCTGCTATCAACATAGATTTTGGGTACTTGTTAGAACCACGTTGACAGGGCGATTCTAACAAGTACCAACGGTCTATGTTTTTGAGGAAACAAATTTTGGTACCTGTAAAAACGGCATCAACGAGGCGGTTCTTTGAGAAGAAAAAAGTAAATTGATATAAACCTTTGTAAACCCCAGTTTTACTATATAAAAGTGTGGTTGCAGGTGGTCAAAGTTATATAGGCATGTTTTGGTGATTCCACACTCAATTCCAACACCGTCCGAATTACAGCATGGGTTTCTGCGATCTTTGATCGTGGATAAGGTTTCGTATTAAAACGATAAATATGCTAAAACTTTCTGTGAAACTACCTATCCGCCTTCCAAATTGATTCTCGGAAACAAAAACATTGTATTTAGGACCTAAATGCTGCTAGGGACTGAGTTTTTAGGGACGGTGTTGAATGGGGGCCGAGTTTGCTAGGGGCCGAGTTTGTCAGGGGCCGGGTTTGTCAGGGACCGAGTTTGACTGTTGGTTTTCTTTTGCTCCAGCATTTCAGTGGTTTCTTGCTGTCGAGTCCTCACCGTTGTCTCACCTCTGTGGTTCTTTGATTTCTGTGTTCACGGAGATGTTGCACTGATGAGTTAGGAGGCCTTCATGCGGACTGAACAAATTTTTTGTCTAAATCGCGACGGAAGTAAGGGCGAGGATTGTGGCCACGTAAAATCGATTTAAGCCCCCCAGTGGAAATCTTCCACTGACCGTTCCAAGGCGGCTCTTCTGTGGCGATTTATTTATGTTGTTGTTTGTTACTTACTGTGTGTATCACTTGTGTCTTTTAATTTTGGATGGCCATATGGCCATTTTGTGGGAAAGTAACTGTCCATATGGCCTTCCTTTGTTTAGGTTTCCATTATGGTCTGGTCGCTTAATGTTTGTATTTCTTTCCCTTTGGTGGCTTTTATGGATGGAGTAAGTTAATTGTATCAATTCCTGATCTTTGTTTTACTTCTACTTTGTTAGGGGCCGAGATGTCCATAAATCTTTGTTAAGGATATTTAGCTCGGCTGTTTTCGAAGAAATAGACGAGTTATTGTCATAGCTCTAGCGTCGTCTGCGTCGTCGTCGTCGTCTGCGTCGCCGTGCAAAAACTTGGACATTTTGTAATACCTCTGTCATTACTGAACAAATTTACTTGAAACTCGGACTAGTTGTTCATTATGAAAAAGGGGAACTCATACCAATAGGTGAGGTACATGTAACCCTCAAAATACTTTTGGCACAGTTATGCCCCTTTTTCGTCAGCATTTTTGCAGCCGAGCGTTGGCACCCGCATGCGGTGCTCTTGTTACCTTATATGGGCATGGCGGCCATATTTGTCATGTGACGAAACTAGTGTTTATATTTTCATTTCCTTTTCACTTAAGGCGTTTATATGAAATTTGATTGGTAAAGAGCCAGTGATTTCTGAGGAAAATAAGTTTTAATTTTCATATCTGAATGACCTTGGTCCAAGGCGAAAGAATGACCTTGACCTATAATACTCAGGTGGTTTCATCCACACATTTAGCTTATTGCATCTACAAATTTTCAGATCACAGGCTGCAATACTTTCAGAAAAATACACAGTTTTGACTTTGTTGCATACAAAAGTCATGTGACCACATTTGACCTAAAATAGGTCAGCGTCATCCGAGGGTCATTATTTGAACATACTATAATCAGATAATAGGCCCGAGTCTCAAATGTAACATACCAAGACCCATGACAACCGGTCCATTGGTTCCGGAGAAGAACATTTTGATGGATTTTTACCTTATCTGGGCATGGTGGCCATCTTCGTCATGTGACCTAGATCTATCGAACAAACGTTCGTTCCCCTATCCCATGGGTGAGCCACATGTAATTTGATTTCATTCGGCTTTGAAAATGTTGACTGTCAGACAGGCGACAAACAACGGAACCTTGCCATACTATAAGCTCACCGTTGAGCTTAGAAGAAGATATATATATAAAAAAAACTTAAGCTATCCTAAATACATGAGTATCAGGAGATAAGGGGACAATTATATATTCTTATATCCAATCCTTTCACATTTGTATGTATATTTGTAGTACAGATGTATGTATATGTCATAAAATTTTGAATAAATAAATATATTCTTACAGATAAGATTGAGAAGAACTTTACAGCGCACACGCATTTGTTTCGCATTTGTAACGCGCGAGATTCGCACTCGTGATTCACGCGTTTCACTTGCGAATGACATTTTAGCCAATCAGTTGATTTTATGAATAACGCGATATTGCGTGTAAATCGCGATTGTTGACCAGCCAATCAAACATGAGTGTCGAAAACGCAGATAGTGCACATTCACAGACTGCTTCGCGTTTCAAAAGCAACCAATCAGTACTCCATAACTATTTCACACTTATCCTTCTTTTTTTGTTTCTTTTTTCTATTTCTTCAATTTTTCCTTATTCCAGATATTTTTTTTCAGTTTGAACATAACAAATCTGGCGGACTAGTCAATTATCCACTTACATTTGCCTGGGGGTAAAGGGTAAAATACAGGTACTGAGTCGTGATTGAAATTGACTGTCAAAATGCAGGATGTTTATTGACAAAAAGTTTTATGACACCCAGGTGCAACTGGGGGGCTATAAAGATAGCTGTAAACAACATCTCATTATCGTCAATGTTCTTTCACTCACAGACGCGGCCCAATTTTCAATTAATTATTTTTGTAACTTTCATTTATTTTGTTTAATTAACTCGGAGAATCAAGTTGCGTTTTCTTCGATATTTATTTGGAAATGCCTGAACCTTTTGCAAAAAATCTAGGTCCTGATCAGAGGCCTATGTCTGCTGCGTCTGATCTGGGTCTGCATGGTTTTTGCCATTTGGCAACAAATGGAATCTTCCACCTTGATAATAGAGCAAGTTCATTTCAAAATTAAAGAGTATGAAGCTTTGTTTTCTTTGTTTATTTTGGCAAACCGAGTAGGTCCTGATCAGACGCTTACTTCTGCTAGGTCTGATCTGGATCTGCACTTTATTGTGCCGTTTGGCGTCAACTGGGATCTTTCGCCTTGTAAAGATCACACAAGATCGTTTGAAAATTTAAGAGTGTGAGGGTGTGTTTTCTTCAAAATTTATTTTGAAAATAACTGAAGCTTTTTTAAACAATGTAGGCCCCGATCAGGTGCCTATTTCTGTTGCGTATGATCTTGGTCTGCACAATTTGCTAATTGGCGCCAAATGGCATCTTCCACTTTGTAAATAGCACAAAACCATTTCGAAATATAAGAGTAAGAGGTTGTCTTTTCGTCAAAATTTCCGAAATAATTGATGTTCCGTCACTCACAGAAGCAGCCCATTTATTTAATTACTTATTGCTGTAATTTTCATTTATTTTGTATTCATTAACACATTTGTTTTACCAAATGGAATTTTCCACCTAACATACATTTTTTTTCGAAATTTATTTGGGAAATAACTTAACATTTTGTAATCTTCTATAATCTAGGCCCTGATCAGACGCCTACTTCTGCTGCGCCTAACCTGGGGCATTTTTACTAATACCATTTTTCTCATTTTCTTCAAAATTTAATAAATTTGGGGAAAAAATGCCTGAACTTTTTGCAAACAGTGTAGTTCCTGATCAGACGCTAATTCTGTTGCGTTTGATCTGGGTTTGCACTTTTTTGCCAATTGGCGCCAAATGGAATCTTCCACCTTGTAAATAGCACAAGACAAGTTCAAAATTTAAGAGAGTGAGGTTGTGTTGTTTTCAAAATTATTATGAAAATGTCTGAAGCTTTTGGCAGCAATGTAGGCCCTGATCAGGGCCTAGTTTTTCTGCGTCTGAACTGGGCATGCACTGTTTACCATTTGGCGCTAAACTTTATGAACTTTAAGAAATGTGCGTATATCAGCCTTTACCTTTTCCTTATTTTTATTTATGTGCTTATATATTCATTTATTTGTCTTTGATCCAAACAGAGATTGTTGGAACGTCATTGCGAAAATACGCCTATACAAATCTATTGATTTTTTTACCACCAAAACTGAACATTTTCCGTTATTTTAATATTTCTGCACATAGTTGTTGCACTCGTTAGAACCGACTCGGCGAGGCGGTTCTGACGAGTACCCACAATCTATATTTTGTGCAGAAATAAGAAGAATATATACCCCCTTGAATTCCAATTTTACTATTTAAAAGTGTGGATTAGCGGGATCAAATATGTATAGGTGTGTTTCAAGATGTGTTAGAAACACCATAAACACCCATTAAATGGCGGTTCTGATGAGCGCCTATAAACAAGTAAACAGACGTGAATTGTCAAACTAATATCCCAGGATAAATGATTACCCTCTTGGTTCCCTACACCATATGCATCAGAATACCCCGAGTGTTTATTATCTCTAAACTGCCAGACATTAGGGTGTTATGCAATCCAAAATATGTCTTTAAATGTAAATATTATTGTGTGTGTTTATCCGACGAAATCACTACTGATAAGAGAGGCTAATACCGCCATTAATTTGTGAATGAATAAAAAAATTAAGCAAAGAATATTGGTCAAACATACGAGCTAAAAGGATTTTGATTGGTCCGTGCTCTTTCGCATTCACGCGGTTTATCTTCGCTTACCTGTCTTATTCTTATTGGTTGGAATTCTCTCGCTAAGAAACGCGTATTGAGTTAACCTAACGCGTTACGAATAATCACTTTCATTGGCTGATATTAAACGCGTTGCAATCGCGTATGAACGCGATGAACCGCGTATTGAAACCCGAAAATGTTACACGCACGCAATGCGCGTATGTCCCGCGGACAAAACGCGAAAATGGTTAGGTTCTTCTCGAGCTTCTCTGTATGACATTAAAGCTGTAACAAAGGAAAGAACATAGCTGAAAAAATATCCCCGTCCGGTGGGATTCGAACCCTGAGTCCAATGCTCTAACCACTGGGCCAAACGTTTGCCTCACTGATGTACTTGTCGGAGATTGACAATAAACTGATAAGCTCAGGGGAAATTGCGGTCGAAGGCCATGATCAGGAAGCGATAAAATTACCTTACATGTTCCATCCAAGACACCAAAGGGAAAGAAACACCAACATAAAACAACTTCACAATAACTATTGTCGTACTGTAGATGGTGAAGAGGTCGTTGAGATACAGAAAAATAGGGCAGAGCTCCTACGGACGTCGGAATGATGTCGATGGCATCAGACAAGCGTCGGCTCATACGTACAGCCCGACCCGACCAATTAGATAACCGGGTAGTAGTCGGCTGATGCCCGGTGGACGCCCGACAAGTAATCGGGCGGAATCTGCTAGATGAAATCGATTTCGGCCGATCGCCGCTTTATCGCCGACCGGTTTCCTGCCGGCGTCCCAATTATTTACGGATTAATGCCCGACTATATAAGGGCCCGATCTCTGAAGCATGGCATAAGTTTCTAGCAGACTTTAGCAGGGAACACAACACAGCATTTTTGTAAAAGTTTGATATTTTTGTTTATATATGTCAACATTATGCCACCAAGGGGCTAAGAATAAGCTTAAGCTGGTTAAACCAGATAGTTCCCTGGGCAACTGGTGTGTACATCCGTCCGTTGACCGAGGCCCGGCCATGCCCGGTGGGGCACTGGGCGAACATCTTCGGAACATCGACCGATGCTCGACCGGTTAGTAACAATAGCCAGGTATACAGCCGGTAACCGGCAGTACACCAGCCGATTTTCGCATGGTATATACGCCGATGCTTCCCCGCAGATACATGTATCTTGCTGACACCGCCCAATCCCCGGCGGGTAACCCTCACGTCCTCTCACTACATACGTTTCCCAGAAAAGAGCCAGTCCTCCATTTCTAGTATAGCTCGGCCTAGGTCCGCCAAATTTGTGACAAAGGCATACATGTAACGCTCGATAATATGCCCTTGACTTGTGTCAATCACGTATCAGTCCTTGGTAAACCATGTGTACTTTTAATCCGGAATGCCTCCAAAAGCTTTTGTTATCTGCAGGAAAACATATTTATCTTATAATCACGTTCTCCTTGATGGAAGATCACAGGCGAAGTAAACACGTCATGTCACAGAATCGGAGGTCGGTCGGTCGGTCGGTCGGTCGACTAAACCACAGGTCTTCTCAGATGGACATTGGGCAACTTAAACCCTTTAAGTCTGGCTAAAATGACAATTAGAACTTTATATTTTGCCAACATTCCTGGGCAGCAAAAACTCAAGGATGCAAAATGCATCACTGCCATAACAATGTTTACATTTTATTTATACAATTATAAAATTCCTATATTAAGACCGCCTTTGGGACTGTTAAAAACTAAGACCGCCTTTGAGACTGTTCAAAAGTGGTCTTTAAGACCACTTTCGAACAGTCCCAAAGGTGGTCTCTCATTAGAAGACACTTGGTGTAGAAAACACAAGGAAAGAATAACAAACCCTCCCAATAAGTTTTTAAAATCAGATTAGTTCTAAATTTTACGTGGTCTTAATAGCAAGTTTTACTGAACTTTGATCTCTTACCTCTTATAGTTCATCCGCTGGCGCTATGATTAACCCTCAGTAATTCGAATTATCCTTATTTCGAACAAATTTTCTTGGTTACGAAGGGACTGAAGTTATTTTTACTTTATATATAAAGACCACCTTTGGGACCGTTCAAACAGTCGCAAAGGTGTCCCTGACCAGGGAACACTGTGCGCAGAAAAAAACAAAGTAAGAATAACTGCACCGTCCTAAATTTGTTTGTTTGGACAAATTGTTTGTCTTAATCGCGACGGAAGTAAGGGCGAGAATTGTGGCCACGTAAAATCGATTTAAGCCCCACAATTAATTTCTTTTCACTGTCCGTTCCAAGGCGGTTCTTCTGTCGCGGTTTATTTTTGTTATGGTTTGTCTTTGAGAGAGTGTAGCGCTTATATCCTTTCGATTTGGATAGCCAATTTCCCTTTTTGTGGGAAAGTAGCTATTCTTTTGGCTTTCCACTATAATGGTCTGCCTGTTTCTTGTTTGTTCTTCTTTTCCTTTGGTGTCTCTGATGGGAGCTGCGGGTTAATTGTATCGATTCCTGATCATTGCCTTCATTTCTATTTTAGAGCAGAATTAGTCTTAATTTTAGGCGGTCTTAATGGCGGAATTCCACTGTACATGTACTTTCTAGCAATAAAGAAAGTACAAAGAAACAACTGTGGGAAGCATAATGTTAACAGTTGCTTGAAATGCAGACCCCCGTAAACTCCACCTTATAAAATTAAAAGTGGGATTTGCAGTGGTACACTACAGATTCCTTAGTCTTGCTCAAAAACAAAGACTGTTTGGCATTCGCTAGAACGGGTTCTCACGATTAACAATTGTTTGTTGAAAGTAGAAACAAGAAGCATATGGCATTTTTTTAATATGAAAATCCCATATAGGTTTGTCATCCTACATGAAACAGGTCGACAGTAAAAACTATTAGATAAGGATAAGACACTCGTTGGACAAAGTGCCTTTTTTCAAATTTGCAAACACCAGCGCGGTTTTCCGAATGTAATAATTTTCTTATTTTTGCACCGCACATAAATCAAATGACCTCAATGAGCGGTTCTAACAGGTAACAACAATCTAAGATTTGGAGCAAATAATGGTATAGAAATCAGAGGTGGTGTTTACACGGGGGTAATACCATTTTCTATACCTGTGTTGTCGACCGAGCCGGTACTGTGTAAAGCTGCTGTCGACCGAGAAATACGGCTTTCGACCGAGCAGTACGGATGTCGACAGAGGGGGGTCTTCGATTTTGATGCACGTGGAGAGGCGAAAACGTTAGTTTAAACATTTACAAACGATGTCGGCGTTTTAAAGAGACAAGCTGTTTATTGTCTGTTCACTTATAGAGAGTCGTGAGTCTGAAAAACACTATAAAATACCGGTTCTTTCGAAAAAATAATCAGTTTTTACAGAATTTCAACAATCTAATGCTTTATGAAAAGTAGGAGAGCAATAAAACACCATATATATTTTATCTACCATTTACGCTTCGACAACAACGTGGGTTTGACAAAATTCATGCACTCTGGGAGTTTTTATAGACCTTTGAAAAATGTCGGGATACGGATGTCGATTATTAGAAATACGACCGTCGATGGTATCCTAGTCTGATTGATACGACTGTCGACGAAATATACAAACTACATTTCATGTACTGCTGTTAAAAAACTTGATTTATTCTATGATTATTAGTAAAATCTGCACTATAAGGCAGATTTCACTGGGAGCCATGAAGAAAAATGTATGTTTTGTGCGAACTGGTGTCTTAAAGTCGCAACAATCACCAAGAATAACTCCATCCTTAACTCTCCCATATTTAGTTTACACAACGGGCTACAAGGCTGGTCACTGATGTAAACACTTGAACATGTAAATGCCAAATCAGATTGAAATTAAACTGCAAAAAAATGTTGTAAACCTGTGCAAATGCTCTTGAAGAATAATGTCGGAAAGATCACAGGCGCTTGAAGTTTAAATGCTTAAACATTTCAAATTTGTTTGAAAGGCCATAACGAAATTGAATATTGACTACGTCAATATTAACATTCATGTTTATTTTTTTTTTTTTTTTGGGGGGGGGGGGGGGGGGGTGGGGGGTTACGGCCCTTTCAAGATTATTTCACTCATATCGAGCCGATCGTTAATCAGAGGTGGGCGAAAACCGGAGTACCCGGAGAAAAACCACCTGACCTTCCGTTGCAGAACTTGGCGTCTAAGCGAGGCTCGAACCACAGCGGTGAGAGACCTAATGATCAAGAGTCAGCGCTCTTAACCACTAGGTCACGGAGGCCCGTTGTTTAGGTTTTGAGCTCAGAACTTCAAGCGCATGTGCAAAGACGAATATTTCTCAACAAATGCCATGACAAACAGTAGGGTTGATCAGCAGACTTTACGAAAACGAGCCTATTAAAATAAATTGAAAATTTTACCCTAAAAACAATCAAAGCACTGAGAGTACTGGTGGGTCGATTGTCTCTGGGTGTAGTTAGGAAAAATGGGCCTGAGCGTGGACTGTTTCGTTTAGCCCTTAAACTCCTTTACTGAAAGCAAACCGTTTAGACCATGATCAGACGCTGCGTTTTTCCGCACCTGACCCTTAAATTCCTATACTCTAAGCAAACAGCGAAGACCCTGATCAGACGCCGCGTTCTGTGGCGTCTGATCTGGGTCTACACTGTTTGCCTAGCCCAACTCATGATTCCAGCCCAGATTTTACAGTTAACCCTTTCACGTAAACACGCTGACCTCACTGCGATAAAATTCTATAAATAATCTGCATGGATTCCTACAAATCAGTGGTAGTCACGTGGACTCCAGCACTAATAGAGGTTTTGTCCTTTATATCTTTAGGTCGATTGATAAACAATCGACAAAAAAATGAAAAATTTCAGAAAAAAAAAAAATATCTGATACTTTTTATATTTCTGCTCAAAAATAGATTGTGTGAACGCGTGGTTCTAACAAGTATACCCAGAATCTGTGTATATGGGCAGAAATATGAAAAGTAAGGTTTACCCCTGTAAACCCCGGTTTCACTATATAAAAGTGGGGTTCAAGAGGGTCAAAATTATATAGGCGTGTTTTCGTGAAGAGCTCCTTTTCCGACTACCCAAAATTCCTAAGCAGAAAAGCTCAACAGTCCACGTGACTATCACAGACTTGTCCGAATTACTTTTTTTATAGAAAACAGCCGCAGTGACTGAGGTCAGAGTGTTGTGTAAGAGGGTTATCTTGGAATCATAGGTTGGGCTTGGCAAACAGTGAAGACCCAGACCAGACGCCACAGAATGCGGCGTCTGATCAAGATTTGCACTATATACTTAAAAATCGGATTTCAAGGGTAAATTAAGCAGTTTAAATCACAGTCCAGGACTTTTTCCGACCTATAGTCAGCGACAATAGACCCACCAGTACTCTTAGTGCTTTGATTTTGCGTTTGGTATGTGTGCGAGTGAGTGAGTGTTTGAGTTTTACGTCCCACCAACAGCTAAGGTCATAAGGAGACGGGACCTCGGTTTAAAGACTCATCCGAAAGTCTGGAGAAGCCCGGGATCGATCCTGCGATCCCTGGTTTACAAGGCGAGTAGCGTAACCACTACACCGCGGAGGCTTCTGGTATGTGTGCGAAAGTGCATATTTAAGTAAAGGAGGTATAAATGGTTAACGCTGAGCAGAAATCGACCGTACATGAGTAGTGGTTAACCGCTTAGTGGGTCTTAGCCTGCCCAGGCAAAGTGGTGCGAGTTGGACCGTCCGTGCATATAATGACATTTTATCTCAATGTCGGGTAAAAGTCCCACAATATTGAAAGCAGCGTCTCCAAAATGACCCAAATAGTGTTGACGGGAACGTTATACCTCCCTCAAACAAACAAACATAACCACATAACTGTACCGACATGTTAATAGTTTATCAGTTGTCTATGTTGATATTAGAACAGACTTTTTGTCATTCTTAACGGGGATGCACTGGGCAGTGTCTTGACATGTCCCGTGCTAAGCTGTATTTGAAACAAAAGTCAACTATCAGCGGTAATATGGTTTCTAATAAGTTGTTTGGCATTGTGGGTATACAAATGCTCACGGTTGGTCAATGTCAGTATGGTCGTCGTGATTTCCTCACCAGATGCAGTTTTGCAGCCAGTGTCGGACCCTGGATAACACAACGCAGAACTGTTCAAGACCGCTGTATCCTATAACTTGTCTACGGAAGGCTTTCTAAGATTTTTTAAAAAGCTACACGTGTATATTTAAACGAAATTTAGCAATCGGCATAATATGATTTAATAGAGAAGAAGAAGAAGAAGAAGAAGAAGAAGAAGAAGAAGAAGAAGAAGAAGACAGTATAGATGAGTTTAGGCTGATTAACTTCCTTGGTAATGCTGCGCATGCGCAGTCTTGTGTGGCAAAAAGTAATCAGTCAAGCGTGCGTGTGTACAGTAAACTAAGGAAAAATAAGATTTTTTAAGCATAGTGTTTGTCATTTCATCCACAACATTCATAGACTTTTATACTGCAGTTCAGTGCCCCCCCCCCCCCCCGCCCATCAGGGCTTGAAGAAATACATGGACTGCATGATGCTTCCGCGCAGAGCTGAAACCGACCCGCACACGAGTACTGGTAAACCGCATAGAGGATCTAAGCCTGCCCAGGCAACGCGGTACGAGTCGGCCCGTCCATGCTTATAAACCATATTGGTTTCATTGGGCGGCAGGGCTTGAGATGTCATTTAATCTCATTGTCGGTTAAAAGTCCCACGAAATTGGAAGCAACGTCTCCAAAATGACCTTTACAGTGTTGACGGGGTCGTTAAACCTAAAATCAAACTTCACAATCTTTTGAATCACAACAGTACTTGGCAGATATGTCCGAATTTCCGAATTCTCTTTTTACTATTCCATTATACATGTACATGCTATTTGTTGTTCACCGCCGCTGCCTTTTGCTGTATGTTTTAAATGGATTCTTGTTTAATGCTAATACTCTGAGTAACGGGGCCCTGAATAAATCTTTGACCTGGTTTGCCAGAAAAAAATGAGCAGTTAAGGCACAGTTTTCGAAGCGATACTTTGAAAAATCTGAACATGAAAGTCCCATAGCCAGACTGGATAGAACTTAGGTTTTCGGGACGAATCTCATTAGGCGGGGGTGGGGGATGTAAAAGGTCGAAGATGTGGCCCGGTATCTCAGTCGGTAGAGTGTTTCTACTGTATACGAGAGGTCCTGGGTTCGCAGAGCTAAAACTGACCGCACATGAGTACTGGTAAAACCGCTATAAATTCTCGCCCCCGCCCATAGGAACTTGGAGAAATAGATTGGGCTGCATGGTGCGTCCACGCAGAGCTGAAACTGACCACTCATGAGTACTGGTAAACCGCTTAGAAGGACTAAGCCTGCCCAGGTAAAGCGGTGTTAGTCAGACCGCCTACTGCATATAAGACTTTTGGTTTCATTGGGGGCAGGGCTTGAGATGTCATTTCATCTCAATGTCGGGTAAAAGTCCAACAAAATTGGAAGCAGAGTCTCCAAAATGACCTAAATAGTGTTGACGGGGACGTTAAACCTCAGTTCAAACAAAACCGCTATAAACATGATAAACTACATTTTTTTTATTTGGTGGTAGGGCTTGAGATGTTATTTACTCTCAATGTGGGTATAGGAAGCAACGTCTAAAAATGACGCAAATTGTGTTGGCGGGGACGGTAATTCGTTTGTTGTTTCTTTGTTTTAGTTGAGATTTAAAGTCCCCGTCACTATATAGGTCATTTTGGAGACGTTGCTGGCTAACTGGTTTACCAGGTTTACCAGTACTCGTGTGCGTTTGTTTCAGCTATGCGTGGAAGCATCATGTAGCCCATCTATTTCTTCAAGCCTCGATAGGCGAGGGTCGAGGGGCCGGTGAATTTCCATATTCAAACAACCCGGTTACTGGTCGTAAGCGATTGATCTTTTTCATCCACATGTTGAACCCGTCTGGGTGGTAATCCTTCCTTGCGGTTAGCGCAATATGACGCGACCATTGTCAGTCAATTATTCGATTATTAATTGTTTTGGGTTTAACGACACGTCAACCCCTGTAGGTAATTTTGTCTCATCTCCCAGAGAAAGGAAGAAAAAAATTAGAAGAGATCGTAGGTTAAAGTAATAACAGAGGATAAAGAGGAAAATGAATGGAGTGTACAAACAGAAGGAATAAGAGCACTCCCCTCTACTCTTACCTGCTGCAAGGATAGCAGGTCTTACCCAACTGTCAGCCAATATCAGGCGGACGCCCCAGTGACGCAAGACATACGTCACCTTTACCTTACGCTATATTTAAAATTGTCATATTCAAAGAAATTAATGTCTGCTATCGGAGCAGTCTGAACAATGGTTATATTTTTTCCCACACAAAACTGTGCATGCGCAAAAATACGGAACCGTGGGATAGTATTTCCTTAGCGACCGGTGGCGTCTTAAACTCATCTATACCTTGCCACACACCTGCGTCACTGTCACCACCAACACTTCCAATATGTCTAGGAATGGCTTTGTTGAACCGTAAATTTCTCATTTCCTAAATTTGCACCCAAATTTACATATGGTCAATTTCGAAAAATTTTGATGTCTGAATTTTCTGACTTATAAAGAATTGGTAAGTATTCGTCACACCTGTGAAAAACTAGTGTGACTTTTTATAGGGTGTGAAGAATTGTTATCAATTCCTCACACGTGAAGATTTCGTTGACAATGTCTGACGTGTAAAGAAATGGTAAGTAATCGTCACACCTGTGACCTGTGTTTATGGGGTGTGGAGAATTTGTACCAATTACTATTACACCTGTCTTACATGTATCGAACTGGTACCGATTCCTCACACATGAGAAGAATTGGTACCAATTTCTCACACAAGAGTGTATTTGATACCAATACTTCACACATGTGAGGAATCGGTACCAAATCCACACAGACGCCTCCGTGGTGTAGTGGTTACGCTACTCGCCTTGTAAACTAGGGGTCGCAGGATCGATCCCTGGCTTCTCCGGACATTCGGATGAGTCTTTAAACCGAGGTGCCGTCTCCATTATGACCTTAGTTATTGGTGGGACGAAAAACTCAAACACTCACTCACCAAATCCACACACATATGAAGAATCTCAATTAGCTGCCTACCAACTTTCACTGGCTGTTATAGTTTCTGAAAAATTAATTATTTTAATTTTTCCTATAGAAAAGGACAGGTTGTAAAATTTGACCGTGTCTGGAGATAAGTTCGGGGTAATCCTAAGATCATCATTTTAATAAATTATGATGTGCTGGAGTCCTATCTGTTACATACAACGTTTCTTGACTGGTCCTAGAGAAGCGTTTCAATGGTTTAACCATATATGGGTGTGATAGCCATCTTGGTCATGTGACCCAGATGTCGCGAACAAACTAGCGTTCCCCCTACCCAAAGAGGTTCAAAACATGTTGGCTTTGATTGGCCAATCGGTTTTCAGACATTACGAAAACACGTATGGGGCACCGTTTTACTATTTAATCCGTATTTATAGATATCCATAAATCAGCGGAATAATGTATATCCATAATTCGATTTATGGATATTCATAATTCAGATCGATTTATGGATATCCATAATTCGAATTATGGATATCCACAAATCACCGCCAAAGCTTTTGGTGTAATGATTTCTCCCTAAAACACGTGATTGTTTATTGTAAAAATCTTCAAAATCTTCAAGGCCTTCATCATCGCTGGAAGATGATTGCCAGTCAAAGGGACCTATCTGCCGTGCAGCCTTTTCAGCCCGTAAGGCTTCCAAAGCAACGGACGGCATACGCTGAACGCCCGCCATGTGTGCAGTTAAATATCGGAACCAGCCGTAAGATCTGGAAATTCCGGTCAACGCATCCGGTCCCTCTGGAATCACCTCTATGAGGACTGCGCACCTAATCGGACGAAAGATTATAATGATCCAAACAGGCAATCCGCGCATGCTTTCTGGGGAAAAATGCACACGGTCGTTATATATAGTATTAAAATATATCCATATAACACTCTTTTTGATGGCCCCTGCCCATCGGGGCTTGAAGAAATAGATGGGCTGCATGATGCTTCCACGCAGAGCTGAAACCGACCCGCACACGAGTACTGGTAAACCGCTTAGAGGATCTAAGCCTGCCCAGGCAAAGCGGTACGAGTCGGTCCGTCCATGTTAATAAACCCTATTGGTTCATTTGGGCGACAGGGCTTGAGATGTCATTTCATCTCAAGGTCGGGTAAAAGTCCCACAAAATTGGAAGCAACGTCTCCAAAATGACATTTACAGAGTTTACGGGGACTTTAAACCTCAAATCAAACAAACAAATCCTCTTCTTGAGATGTATGGAGTACCAAGCAGATTCAGATATATCTCCTGGCCCCCGCCCATTGGGGCTTGGAGAAATAGATTTGGCTGCATGAGCTGAGAGTACTGTTAAATCGTTTAGAAGGTCTAAGTCTGTCCAATGGGCGACAGGGATTGAGATGTTTGTTTGATTGTTTGTATTTGAATTTAACAGCACCGTCAACACTAATTAGGTCATTTTTGAGCCGGTCAGTTGACCTATCTACACTTTTCCTGGGCAGGCTTATACGTAAGCAGTTAACCAGTACAGTGCACATCCTTTCGGCAGAAACTGACAACTGCCCTGCTTGAATCAGCAGAAGGGAGAGAATGACTATAGAAAATATTTCATGATCAATCTCCACGAAAGAATGTTGCCGACCCCGGCAGGTATCGAACCTGCTTCCTCCTGATCACCAGTCAGACGTGCATCTTACTGAGCTACCGAAGCCGGCGGGATTGAGATGTCATTTAATCTCAATGAAGGCTTAATGACCAACATAACTTGAAGCAACGTCTCCAAAATGTCCTAAATAACATTGAAGGGGACGTTAAACCTCAAATCAAACAAAACATATCTCTCCCACACCATAGGCCACCACTAAGCCTACCCGAAATTTTCTCCCCCTCCATCCCGGCTTTTATTACACACCTAAATCGGAAATCTGACGCGAATAGTCGAGTTTTTTTTTGCAAAGGGAGCAGTCATTATTCATTAGGTTTATATGCAGAGGAGAATTATGGATATCCATAATTCGATTTATGGATATCCATAAATCAGCCGAATAATGGATATCCATAATTCGAATTAAGGATATCCATAATTCGATTAATGGATATCCATATTTCGATCTAAATTAATGATATCCATAAAACGATTTATGGATATCCATAATTCGATTTATGGATATCCATAATTTGATTTATGGATATCCCTAAATCAGCCGAATAATGGATATCCATAATTCGATTTAAGGATATCAATAAATCGAATAATGGATATCCATTATTCGATTTATGTATATCATTAATTCACATCGATTTATGGATATCGATAATTCGTATTATGGATATCCATAAATAATTATGGATATCCATAAATACGGAATAAATAGTAAAACGGCGCCCCATAAACACGCCTCTCAATATGAAACTTTTCGTACTGAATTTTGCTTATTTCTGCTCTAAACATAGATTGAGGCCACTCGTTAGAATAGCCTCGACGAGGCGGTTCTAACGAATACCCACAATCTGTTTTTGCTGAAATTAGAAAAATAATATATACGCCTGTAAACCCCAGTGTAACTATATAAAAGTGGGGTTTACGGGGGTCAATATTACATAGGCGTGTTTTCGTGATGGATGAGATGTTTGCAGAATGTGAACGGACGACGACGGATGCCAGTGCATGAGTATACTCACTTGCTGAGCTTGCGGCTAGGTGAGCTAAAAACCTAATGAC
This sequence comes from Lucinisca nassula, assembly GCA_963580285.1. Taxonomy (NCBI): domain Eukaryota; kingdom Metazoa; phylum Mollusca; class Bivalvia; order Lucinida; family Lucinidae; genus Lucinisca; species Lucinisca nassula. The sequence goes on from OY757019.1 coordinate 11,915,994, forward strand.
CAATCTCATTGTTGACGGGCCTCCGTGGCCTAGTGGTTAAGAGCGTTGACTCGTTAAGAGCGTTGACTCTTGATCATTAGGTCTCTCACCGCTGTGGTTCGAGCCTTGCTCGGGTCACAAGTGAGATGCCAAATTCTGCAACGGAAGGTCAGGTGGTTTTTCTCCGGGTACGCAGGTTTTCGCCCACAAAGTTGGAAGAAACGTCTCCAAAATGACCTTTACGGTCTTGACGGGGACGTTAAACCTCAAATCAAACAAACAAAACAAAGCAACGATAGTTCATTATCAATCAGCCATTTCAAACAAACAAACAAAGCCTGACGAAGAATGCAAAAGTATTTCATTGTTTAACTGAGGTTAATTTCCAGTAAATCTGTCCCTTACACTCTCGTTGAATCATCGACATCCGTACCCAGTAACGTCGACAACTGTACCCCGCAAACTTTCACTTCATCGACAGCCGTATCGATGAAACTATAAACAGTTCCACAGATGCATATAAAGACATGTTGACACACAAATAAAAGGTTATCGCGTATGTTAATGATGTATCTGCATCATTTCGTCCTCGATATTCCATGACACTGAATAAGAGCCACGCATTTCCCCGGAAGTACTTATTTTATATATTTTCCCGTTTAATTCCGCTAAGCGCCAAAACAGGCTATCAGTCAGACTTCCAAAACACTTGAAACAACAGCAAACTATTTCACAAACGATTTGACACCACAAAAATGGACAGACATACACAAAGATAACACATTTACAGCGAATTTATCGACTACCCTCCTCTGTCGACATCCGTACTGCTCGGTCGACAACCGTATTTCTCGGTCGACAGCAGCTTTACACAGTACCGGCTCGGTCGACAACACAGTATAGAAAATGGTATTACCCCCGTGGTTTATGAAACACTGTGCCAGAAACATCTCGGGCCGCGACATACCAAAGTAGAAGTAAAACAAAGATCAGGAATTGATACAAATAACTTACTCCACTCATAAAAGACACCAAAGGGAAAGAAATACAAACATTAAGCGACAAGACCATAAGGGAAACCTAAACAAAGGAAGGCCATAAGGACTGTTACTTTCCCACAAAATGGCCATATGGCCATCCAAAATAAAAAGACAAAAGTGATACACACAGTAAGTAACAAACAACAACATAAATCGCCACAGAAGAGCCGCCTTGGAACGGTCAGTGGAAGACTTCCACTGGGGGGGGGGGGGGGGGGGGCTTAAATCGATTTTACGTGGCCACAATCCTCGCCCTTACTTCCGTCGCGATTTAGACAAATAATTTGTTCAGTCCGCATGAAGGCCTCCTAACTCATCAGTGCAACATCTCCGTGAACACCAAAAAATCAAAGAACCACAGAGGTGAGACAACGGTGAGGACTCGACAGCAAGAAACCACTGAAATGCTGGAGCAAAAGAAAACCAACAGTTAGACTCCGATGAGCCCAACCAGAGACAGAGCATCAGGCACCAACCAACATTACCAAGAATTAGATCTCTCTAATTCTCAATAAGCCTTTACGTTGGAGCCGTCATAGAATCTGAGGCCTGACCCACCGGCGTGCAATTAAAGAGGGAAGCAAAGTTGTCAACCGTGATTGGGTTAACTACCATGCATGCAGTCTGTCGTATAACATCCATGTTGTACCCAATCTTTTTATATCGAAGAATGATTTTACGAAATTGGGTGCTGAAGTCATTGCGGTTATATATTTTTCTGAATTTATATACTAAGTCACCATAAAATTCGGGTTCCGATAGACCTTGTTGCAGAAGAGATTTAAGTCCAATATTGAATTTTGAAATTAAATCAGAATGGCGTCTATAAAATTTTGAAAAGGCTTTGCGTAGTTTATGGTACCGATAACCCTGATTAAGGGGTTTAGCCGTTAATAATTTATTACGAGTGTTGAAGTCAGTTACATGACTACACACTCTAGCAAATCGAATTAATTGCGAAATATAAACGCCATAGGATGGCGCACAGGGAACATCACCATCCAAAAAAGGGAAATTTACAATCTCAAAATCAAAGTCATCGCGTTTATCATAAATTTTGCACGAAACAAACCCATCTACAATAGATAGATGTAAATCCAAAAATGGGGCCTCGGTATCAGAAGAATTTGCTTTATTTAACTGAAGTTCTGGGGGGTAAATCTGACTGATCAAACAATCAAAATAGGTATTATCAATATTTAATAAATCATCTAAATATCTAGAAGTGGAGCTAAAAGCTTCAATAATTTCAGATTGGTTATCAATGGAAAGCGACAAAATGAAGTCTCTTTCATAACAATACAAGAACAGATCAGCCACAAGAGGTGCGCAATCAGTACCCATCGGAATACCCACAATTTGTCTAAATACCTTAGTACCGAATCTAATATAAATATTGTCAAGTAGAAAGGTGGGGGCATCACACACTTTCTGACATGACCAAAGTGTATAATTCTTATGCTCTTTAGAAGTGAAAAATGCATTTCTGACATTACATGCAAGATAGAGAGAATCTTCTCTGTGAAAAGCCCATTCAATTAAATCATTAAGCTTTTCTTTTATAAGATTATGAGGAAGTGTAGTGTAAAGAGTGGAAAAATCGTAAGTAGACAGACTAGAAGCACGAAAATGTCTTGATTTCAATTTATTTAAAACCTCATTCGAATTTTTTATAGACCAAAACAGATTTCTTCCTGATCTTTCAAAGACTTTATCACAATATTTAATTACATGCGTTTTAATAGCAGTAAGACAGGAAGTTAATAATTTAGAAAGTTCAGTGGTAGTGCAAGAGCTAGAATTTGCAATAAACCGTGCTTTGTAAGGTCTTTTATGAAGTTTTGGTAACCAGTATAGCGTAGGAAGCTTGTCTTGGCCTTCGTTAACACACACAGCAAACTTGGTGGCTGAAAGACAAACATGTTTATCTACTATAGCTCTCTCTTCAGCTGAAGGCTGAAGTTCATAGGCCTTAGTACCACCAAGCTCCTGCTTAAGCGTGTTAAAATAGTGGAGCCGTCACACAACGACGACGTTGTAAGCGGCCTTGTCTGCAGGGGCCAAAACAAACTTCTTTTATAGACGCCATTCTGGTTTGGTTTCGGGGTTCAGTATTGGACTTAAATCTCTTCTGCGGCAGGGTCTGTCGGAACCCGAATTTTATGGTGACTTAGTATATAAATTCAGAAAAATATATAACCGCAATGATTTCAGCGCCCAATTTCGCAGAATCATTCTTCGATGTAAAAAGATTGGGTACAGCATGGGTGTTGTGCGACGGACTGCGTGCGTGGTGGTTGGCCCAGTCGCGGTTGGCGGCTTTGCTTCCCTCTTTGGTTGCGCGCCGGTGGGTCGGGCCTTAGATTCTATGACGGCTCCAACGTAAAGGCTTATTGAAAATTAAAGAGATAATGTCGGTTGGTGCCTGATGCTCTGTCTCTGGTCGGGCTCATCGGAGTCTAACTGTTGGTTTTCTTTTGCTCCAGCATTTCAGTGGTTTCTTGCTGTCGAGTCCTCACCGTTGTCTCACCTCTGTGGTTCTTTGATTTCTGTGTTCACGGAGATGTTGCACTGATGAGTTAGGAGGCCTTCATGCGGACTGAACAAATTATTTGTCTAAATCGCGACGGAAGTAAGGGCGAGGATTGTGGCCACGTAAAATCGATTTAAGCCCCCCAGTGGAAATCTTCCACTGACCGTTCCAAGGCGGCTCTTCCGTGGCGATTTATTTATGTTGTTGTTTGTTACTTACTGTGTGTATCACTTGTGTCTTTTAATTTTGGATGGCCATATGGCCATTTTGTGGGAAAGTAACTGTCCATATGGCCTTCCTTTGTTTAGGTTTCCATTATGGTCTGGTCGCTTAATGTTTGTATTTCTTTCCCTTTGGTGTCTTTTATGGATGGAGTAAGTTAATTGTATCAATTCCTGATCTTTGTTTTACTTCTACTTTTCTTATGAAATTCTTGAATACCTAGTTAAAGATGACGTAAAGACGTCTTGGGCTTAGGAGGTAATAAGTTAGTATTTTGAGAATAGAAAGAAATGCGTTTATTCACTAGTTTTAAAATGCTAAGTTTCCAGTCCTTAAGGGCTTTATGCTCAACATACTCTCGCTTACACCATCGATTACCGAATTCATTCAAGGAAGCAGCGATTTCATCTCTACATTTACTGAAATCAATTTTAGAAGGAAACCGATATTTCGGTCCTTTAGAAATTATATTCCTTATCCTAGAATCAGGAATAATTTTCAAAATGCCAGTAATTACATGACCAGCAGCAGGATAGCAATACTTTGAGTTTTTACAATCACATGAATCAGGAGTATTAGTATCAATATCAAGATCTGAAACAAGTTTATTGAAATTAAAAATGATAGATCTAACAGGTTTGTTACATTTATAGCAAATTATAGGTGTTTCAGTATTTTGAAAATAAGCAGGAATGGAAGAAAGCACCTTTCTCTCACGGAAGATACTGGGCAAATCTATAAAATCCATACCCTTATTAATGAAGGATATTTTGAAGAAATGGCGTTTATGATTAATTTCAGAATCGATGTAAGGACGGAGAGTATGCTGTGTATAGCCTCTAGTTAAGAGAGCCGCATCATATAACTGATGAGAACTATCGTAGAATTTATTCACCTCGGTGTCCAGAAGACGTAAAACAGAAACGGGTAATGAACTTAAAAATGAAAGCATAGAGTGGCGTCCATGATTTAATAATATAATTGACAGTCACTTCAGTCTAGTATTGTTTCGTTTAAACGCACGTGATTTACTTTTAAAGTTACCATTTTTCTTGGTGCCATGAGATCTAGTTCTGCGTTTTCGACATTCCAGGAGTGAGAAAATATCAAAGTCCGGCATTCTGGAAATATTACCCTCATGATAAATGTTGTCATTAAATCCCAGTGGAATAGGGGTCTGTAAAATTTAATCCATTTCAGTTCAGCTTCATGTCTTTTGATTATTTTGAATCTAGATGCAGAATTTGCATCGTAATAAAGTTTTTCCACTGGTTGTATAACAATGTTATTTACAGAATGACCTGTACGTCGAAAGTGACGGTACAAGAAAGTGTCAGTTTTCTTAGGCTTACTCATTCTACGATAATGCTCGTTCAATCTAGTTTTAAGCATGCGGTTAGTTTGACCGACGTACTGCATATTACAGTTTGCAGCACGTCAAGTAATTAGATAAATTAAATTTGTAGACTGTCATGTCAAATCAGTCATGTTAACTACAGAGAAGCGTCTACCGTTTACAGATGAAGTAACGGTAGACGCAGTGCTTAAATGCGAACAACATCTGCACCTCTTGGCATTGTACTTAGAAATACTAGGATACATTCCACTTCTTTTCCACGGATTTGTATATTTTCGAAGGATGGGCGATTTGAGAGGAGATAGTCTTATACGAAGACTACTCCCAAAAACATTGGTATTGCCTGCTCCTTTGAGATTAACTGAAGTTACAGAAGACAAATTTAAGGGTCTAACCAATACCGAAGGCAACATAGTATTAAAGTTCTTAATAGAATGGGGAATCCGTACAGAAGAAGCAGAGTGTAACCTAAGGGGTGATATTGATATTTTAAATGTATTTGTGATACTCATTTGGGTTAATAAGGTTGTGATACCGTCAAAACTAAAGCGATGTTCATACCGGTTATTAAATAAATAAATAAAACAGCATATAAAATTACTGAAGAAGATTCCTTCGAATAGAAGGAAGGTACAACAAAAGCCCACACAACATCTTAGTCTACTTAAAGTACAGGGATGTCAAACAAGCAGTTGTTATAGAACGAGGAACGAACATCGGTTTAATAATGACCTTCAACAGGTATCTAAAGGATGTCAATTGATGGAACAGTGAAAAGCAATTGCATAAGCAATCCCTGAGGATTGGAAAAATAAGAGCATTAAATGCATGTACGGGGAGACCTTTTACAGCCGCCACACGGCACAAACAAAACAGCCCTGATATGCAAAGTAGAAGTAAAATGGCACTAGCTGCTCCTCGCTTGGCACTCAGATTTACAGGGTGGAGCTAGGACTCGTCGACCCAGTGTCAGGATAATGTGACTGGGTGTGGTATCATGTAATGTGTCTGGGACATGAAACTTCAGTGAGGCAGCACTATAAAAGTGAGCATTGAGCTCCCTATCGCAACCAGACACCGTCGTGATATGACTGAAAAACTGTTGAAAGCGACGTTAAACCCGAATTCACACACACACACCCTGTGCCAGAAACTCCTTGACCCTAACACTGGTTGTCCCTAACAGATGAACGGACGAACAAAGGTAAAGCAATATGCCCAATCAACTTTCGTTGAAGCTGGGAGTATAATAATATACACCCTTGAGAACCCAAGTTGTCTTCATATAAACGGAGGTTTACAGGGGTGTTCTTATATGGGCGTTTTATCGTGATGAGGTAGTTTTCTGGTACGCTGAGCTAGTAAAAGTCCACAGAATCGTGGCTTATCTATACAACGCCCGAATATTGCAAAGGAACTCGATGAAATTGTGTGAAGATAAGACTCCTTAACTTATCGCAATGGTGGTCAAAATATAGAAAGTCATGCCCCGTCAGTACCGCAATGACATGTGACCAATGTAGACTCTGATCAGACTGCGCATGCGCAGTCTGATCAGAGTCTACATTGGTCACATGAGCATTTTCTAGACACTGGACCATACATACATCGACAAGGTTAGACGGTAAACAGACTGTGTGTATGCACAAACTGATCGGTTAATTTTGTAATTCGCGTGCATATCAGCAGCTTGGTTTTGCGGAGCTCCGGTTGTAATGATAACGGGGAACCTTTAAGACATGGCGTTTTACTTACCTGAGCTTAGTGTGGCCAAAGACGGCAGCTAAAGAACTCAAGGAAAATGTGGGTTCTAGCAATACTGGTAGCAGTCAGTGTGGTCAATGGGGCAGCTGTGGAGAAACGAGCCCTTCAGCCAATGAGCACCTATCAATTAGACTGTATGTATTTTTGCACATTTATTGAGTATTTACATTATGAAAACACGCCGTAAACTTTACCGCGAAAAAGCTACAATTTTAAGATGAAATATTGTGATATTTTTTTATTTCTGCTCAAAATATAGAGTGTGGGTACTCGTTAGTACTGCCTCATCGAGGCGGTTCTAAAAAGTACATGTACCCACAATCTATATTTAACGAATACATGTACCCACAATCCATATTTTATAGCAGAAGTATAAAAAAGAAGGTTTATCCCTGTAAACCCGAGTTTTACTATATAAAAGTGGGGTTCAAAGGGGGTCAGAATTATACAGGTGTGTTTTCATGATGAATATTTTAAGTTATTTGCTTTGCCTATTTGTTCTGTGTAGGCTTGGAACAACATTACGAAAACACGCCTATACAAATACATTGCCACCTTTATCGCCGAAAAAATGAAAAATATTAGAGGAAAAATTGTTATATTTTTCTTATTTCTGCTCAAAGTATAGATTGTGGGTACTCGTTAGAATCGCCTCGATGAGGCGGTTCTAACGTGTACCTACAAGCTTTATTTTAGAGCAGAAATAAGAAAAATACGGTATACCCCTTCAAACCCCAGTTTTACTATATAAAAGGGGGTTCGAGGGGTCAAAATTATATAGGCGTGTTTTCGTGATGATGAGTCTGAGTGAGTGAGTGAGTTTTAGTTTAACGTCCCACCAACAGCTAAGGTCATACGGAGACGGGACCTCGGTTTAAAGACTCATCTGAAAGTCTGGAGAAGCCCGGGATCGATCCTGCGATCCCTGGTTTACAAGGCGAGTAGCGTAACCACTGCACCACGGAGGCTTCTATGATGAGTCTGAAATATGTTTTATTATAAAAAAGGATTATGCTTTTCAAGCAAGGAATATATCACAGAACAGAAAACTGTAAAGTTTTTTTTTTCTGGACCAGATAGCGAGTTTCAGTCACATAGTCCTCATCAGTGACACTCAAACATTTTCAAATTCCACAGTGGAACCCATTGATCCCAACGGACTATAAATACATGTAACTGGAAAAATATATTCTAGACTTTGATGAAGAGTAGAGAGACATTTTTCAGTCGCCACTCATTCCCTTAACACGGGTTGTGGAGACGTTTAATATGTGTTTTAATAACACAAAGAACTGGCCATTGAGAAGTGTAAAAGACTATAAACTATTCAGAATAATGATGGACAGACTTTTGTGGATTGTCTTATTATGTCATTTACAGTATCTTGGAGCTGAGGCTAACTTTTTTCTCCGGAAAGTAGTCTTATAATTCATGAATAAACCTGCACAGTAGAAATCGAATTTTTAATTCTCTATATCCCCCTGCCAGCCCCGGTAGCTCAGTCGGATGCGCGTCTGACTGGTGATCAGGAGGACTCGGGATCGATACCTGCCGGGGTCGGAAACATTCTTTCGTGGAGATTATGAAATCTTTCCTACGGTCATTTTCTCCCTTCCACTGATTGTCAGTTTCTGCACTGTACTGGTTAACCGCTTACGTATAAGCCTGCCCAGGAGAAGTGTGGATAGGTAAACTGATCGGCTAAAACATGACCTAAATACTGTTGACTGGGCCGTTAAACTCCAAGACAAATACACAAACTCTTTATCCACTATACTGTGCCGCGTACATGTATCGTCGTCTTTTGCCGTTTTCACGATTTCTATATTTCTCTTCGAAACTGCCAACAGCGGCCGACCCAGCTATTGACAGTTGATTGGCTTATCGCCATGAACGGTTTTATCACTGATGGAGAACTACCAAGCTTAGTGCGTATTTGGCAGTATATACATCTGCTGTCCCTTTCTCTGACATTGTTCGTCCAGTACCGATTTCCGCGACATGAAAAATGATAGAAACGCATGTTATAATTAATTCGCTATCGCAAAGATCAATTTGAAAGTTGTCCTACATGTTCATATATAACACATACATTAGCAAATAATTATAAAATAAGCTCATGCTTATACTAGCAAAATACCCCTGGTACCTGATCGCAAAGTTGCGTTGGGGCGGTGGGGTGGGGGATGGGGGCATTTGGGGGTATTCTGGCCTTGTTCCAAATCTTTTTATTTCTTTGCAGGTAAACAACCTAAGATGTGTACTTTATTATGGCATACCTCTGGTCGCGCTTCAAGGTTGTTCTTTTTTCGAGCTACAGGCCTTTAAAAGTGGGTGGGGTAACTTAGCATGACACTGTAGTGTATTTTGAAAGTTAACTCTGGTTATTACCTGTGTGCTCTTTCACTGCAACTTGTTCTTAGGTAGACTGAAGGATGTCTGAAGTTGTGTTTAGAAACATTTTTCGAAACAAAATTGCATTTAAGGAAGATTAACTACATTTTCAAAAGGCTAAGATATATTTACTTATTTTTAACCTGAATCATTATTGTTTTCTAATGTTTCTGGTAATGAAAACCAATGATGATTATTGGATAACAGTATCATTTTTTATCAGTACAATTGGTAGCAGTGTGGAACCGGATGAATTGAGCGACATTTAATGGTTCAGTGAACACAGAATTGCAAATGGGTGGGGTAATCAGATTCTAAACTCAGTTACTATTCAAACACCTTACCAATACATCAAAACCATACACGAGATTTATTTAACAGTTGTCATGTCATGTAGATTTCATATGAGCCGGGCCCGGTAGTCCGATTGAACCCTCAACTGAATGTGAGTTCAACTTGAAACAAAGTGAGTAAGAGTTTGGTTCTCAGATCTAGCACAGCTTTCCGTGGAAAAAATTCCTCCCTACCTTTAATTCAAGTAGGGCAGTCTACCATTGGTTTGCAAAAGGATGGGTAGTTAGAAGTTTCAAGCTAGCCCACGAAAAGTCTGGTCAAGGTCATTGCCTGCTCCGTCATGACAATATGTATATTTGTAGCATCCCAATCATACGTTGTGCATGCTTATGTAATTGTTTGTTTGATTTGATGTTTAACGTCCCCGTCAACACTATAGGTCATTTTTGAGACGTTGCTTCCAATTTTGTGGGACTTTTACCTGCCACTGGGATGACATGACATTTCAAGCCCTATCACCCAATGAAACCAATAGGGTTTATAAGCATGGGCGGTCCGAGTTGAACCCCTTTGCCTGGGCATGATTAGATCCTCTAAGCAGTTTACCAGTACTTGTGTGCGATCGGTTTCAGCTCTGCGTGGAAGCATCATGCAGCCCATATATTTCATCAAGCCCCGATGGGCAGTGGCCGCATGCTGATGTAAACACTGGTATATACAACATTGCTGACTAATCATGTTTCATTGGCTTCCGCAGTTGATAGCATTTTCGTGATTTTCATATAAATCCTGACATATGAGGCTTGATACCACACTCTTCCAAAAGATCAAATACATCTCTAAAGCCCCTATCAATAAGTATCACATCACCTTCCTCAAACCAATCTTGAATATTCACTGTTTTGGACATGAACACATGTTTAGTTAGTTGGGCATCGGTTTTACTAATTACTAGGTACGGACCTAAATAATATACAAAAGAGGGTTATATATTGTAGGATGTTAAGACAAAATACTACCAAAAAGAGGGCTGTTATGGCTTGTCTTTAGATGTTTGTGTCGCTTATATTATTTTATTTTGATAACCTATTGGCTATTTTGTGGGAAAGTAACTGTCCTTTGGCTTTCCGTTGCTGGTGTTTCCATTGACGTCTGTTGTTTCGTGTTTGTGTTTTTTCCTCTTTGGTGTCTCTGATGGGAGCTGTCGGTTAATTGTATCGATTCCTGGTCATTGCCCCCGCTTCTACTTTTAATAGATTGTAGGTTGTACATCTGAGATTATAAAATACTACCCACGAGAGGGTAATAGAAGAGATTTGTCAGACGCTAAAGCCTTAAAAGGGTGCTGAGGACCTTCCTAGGTTACAAAATACCACCCAATAGAGGGTTATAGAAGAGATTTGAAGAAGCTAAAGTGTGTTAATGTACATCTGTAATTACTTAACACTACCCAAGAAAGGGTTATAGAATAGGTCAGACGCTACATGATGTTAAGGTACATCTGACGCTGCAATATATAATCCAAGAGAGGGTCATAGAATAGATGAACTTAGCTAATAGGTATAAAGGTGCCATTTGTGATACAAGATACAAGACAATATCCAAGAGAGGATTAAATAAGGGATTGAAAAGAAGCTACAGTTGTAAAGCTACTGCCGAGGCTACAACACTATATCTAATAGAAGCTTTAATGATGGATTAGATAGAAGCTGAAGGTTGTAAAGACAGCACTGAAGCTTCTCAACACTAACGAAGGGAGAAATGAATGATGAGTTATATCTGAAGCTTCCAAACACTATTCCAAAAAAGATGGTTATAGAACAAGCTGCACTGAAGCTTATAGGTATATACATACATCTAAGGCTGTACAGCAGTACCTAAATTAGGTTATATAATAGGTTAGACTGAAGCTTTCTTTTGTAAAGCTATGTCTGAGTGGGGCTTATAGAGCAGGTGGCACTGAAACTAACAGCTGTCAAGATACATCTGAGGGTGTAAAATAAGAAACCGAAATAAAAAAATAATATAAAATAAATGGGTCTGGTGCCTACCATTCATTTTTCAGCTGTTTTATAAATGTTTGGAGTTCACAGACCTGCTACCAAACGTAGAGATAAAAGGGTAAAATATTTCTCAAGTTTCTGAGACAGATAATACTGGTAAAGATTGACTACACGTGACAAATGAAAAGCCCATTTCAGGTATCCCCATCACCAATGCATACACCAAGTTGGGTGACAACCCATTTGTGTATTTGGTCATGAAACTAATATACCTTTGAAAATAAATATATCAGACAGATTAATGAATAATCTCACACTAAATTATTGTAACAACACGATTTTGATGTATTTGTATGGTGGTTGAATAGTAACTAAACTCACAATCTGAATTACCCAACCCATTTCCCATTCTGTGTTCACTGAACCAAGAAATGTAGCAAAGTCAACCAGGGATTATGCTGATAAAAATGATACTATTGTGAAGAAATCATCATTGTTTGCCACCTACATTACCAGTAACTTCAAAATATTTAATGATTAAGGTTGAAAATAAGGAAAAGTCCCGTGTTGTTAGTAAAATGCAAATGCTTTCAAAATACACTACAGTGTCATGCCAAGCTTCCCCATCCACTTTTAAAGGCCTGTAGCTCGAAAAAAGCCCAGCCTTGCGCGCGACCAGAGGTATGCCATAATCAAGAACATATGTTAGGCTGTTTACCTGCAAAAAATAAAAAGATTCGGTTCAAGGCCAGAATACCGCAAAATGCCTCCCCCCCCCCCACTACTTCGAAGCCAGCCTTAATCGTGACAGAAGAATTGATGTTTTACGTCCCCGTCAACACTATTTAGGCAATTTTTGAGTCGTTGCTTCCAATATTTGAGCCTGCCGCCAAAAAAAAAAAAAAAAAAAAAAGGTTTGTATATTATTTTGTTTCCAGTTGGCCATTTTGTTGGAAAGTAACTGTCCTTTTGGCTTTCCGCTATTGATGTTTCCATTAGGGTCTAGTTACTTCATGTTTGTGTTGATTTCCCATTGGTGTCACTGTTGGTTAATTGTAATCGATTCCTGATCATTGCCTTCACTTGTTTTATATGTCGGGACGGTCGGTCTCGCACCACTTTGCCTTGGCAGGCTTTGACCCTATGCGATTTTCCAGTATTCATGTGCGTGAGGCCTGTTTCAGCTCTGTATGGACGCATTATGCAGCCCAAACTATTTCTCCATGCCCCGATGGGCGGGGCCAAAGAATCGAAGGAGGATCAGTATGTGTTTATACAGCACTAAGGGCCGGTCTCGGTTGCTCAGTCGGATGCGCGTCTGACTGGTAATCAGGAGGACGCGGGTTTGATACCTGCCGGGGTCGGCAACATTCTTTCTCGAGATTTATCATGAAATCTTTTTTTTACGGTCATTTTCTCCCTTCCGCTGATTCAGTTGTCAGTTTCGGGCGAAAGTATGTGCACTGTACTGGTTAACCGCTTACGTATAAGCCTGCCCAGGAAAAGTGTTGATAGGGAAACTGACCGGCTCAAAAATGACCTAAACAGTGTTGACTGGGCCGTTAAACTCCAATACAAGCAAACAAATACAGCACTACGAGAGAACACTTAAAACTTGCCATTCATACACGTTGCAAACTATCGAACGCTCTCTTTAAAGTACCATTACAATTACACACTCATGAGACATTTTTTTTTTAAATATCTCCAAAATGGTAACTTTCCTGATGAAAATTTGTGATGTTTTCCTTACTTAGACTCAAAACATAGGTTGTGGGTGCTCGATAGAACCGCCCCAACGAGTACCCACAACCTATGTCTTGGAGCAGAATTAAGAAAAATAATGTAAACCCCCTTAAACCCCACTTTACTCTATATAAGTTTGGTTTATAAGGGTATATAGTCATTGCATGGACTTGTTAAAAACACGCCTATACAGATACATTGTAAACATTACCGCAGAAAAAAACGGAACATTTTAAGATGAAAAATTGTGATTTTTTCTTATTTCTGCTCCAAATATAGATTGTGGTTACTCGTAAGAACGGCCTCATTGAGGCGGTTCTTACGAGTATCCACAGTATATATTTTAGAGCAGAAATAAGAAAAACAAGTTTTACCCCTGCAAACCCCAGTTTTACTATATAAAAGTGGGGTTCAAGGGGATCAAAATTATATAGGCGTGATTTCGTGATACATGATGGAAGTCAGTACTAGGTAAAAAGCAGTTTCCGATTAAGTGCAGTAAATTTCCTATATTAAGACCACCTTCGGGACTGTTCAAAGGTGGTCTTTAAGACCACTTTTGAACAATCCGAAAGGTGGTCCCTGATCCGAGGTCATTGTGTGCAGAAAACACGAAGGAAGAATAACTGAAACCTTCTAAAGAAGCCTTTTAACCCATTTAGTACCAGAAACCTCAAAACGGGTAGCCTGGCAAACAGTGCAAAACGTTTAGCCATTTTCCAGGACCTACAATGATTGCAAAACGTTGAGGCATTTTACAAATAAATTCTGAAGAAAACACAACCTGACACCCCTAAATCTTGAAATGGACTCATGCTATATATAAGAAGGAAGATTCCATTTGGTACAAAAAGGGTTAACGCAAAATTAGTCTTCACTTTAGGTGGTCTTAATAGCGGAATTTCATTGCTGATTGCCATTTTTGTATACGTCTGCAAATCCGTAATCATTATCCGTTCCTGTCGATGCAATAGGTAAGGGGAGAAGTTGGGAAGCTGTTATATCTGCTGTTTCTCCTCTTTCATCCGGTTCCTTTTTCTCCCGTTCTTTCTCTCTCGTGTCCTCTGCTACGCGTATATCCTTTACATTACGCAAACACACCCGTGCGATATAGCGCATTTTATTCACATCTCCAAAATGGCTACTTTTCTGATGATAATCAGTGATATTTTTCTTATTTATACTCAAAACATAGGTCGTGGTTGCTCGTTAGAACCGCCTCATTCGTTAGAACTAACGAGTACCTACAACCTTTGTCTTGGAGCAAAAAAAAAAGGAAAATAATGTATACTCCGTAAACCCAAGTTTTCGCTATATAAAGTGGGGTTTAAAGGGGTTTTCCTTTCCACGGACTTGTTAGCGTGATGCTTTATTTACTTCCTGTCTCTGTATATGGCAGACGAAAAAAATGGCCGACAAAAATTGACATGTCGTTAAATCGCAACACAACCAATCAACCAATTACTCCTGTAAACACAAGTTTATAGTGCGGAAAGTGTAGTGTAGATTATATTTTCTTGTCCTTTGGGATCATTGATTCCATTGTGGAATTTTGAAAATATCGGCGGTACACTGATGATGCCTTATTGGCCGAAACTAGCTAGTCTGGCCCAGAAAACATGTACACTCCATATTCTTTCAGTTCTGTGGTGTATTCCTTGCCTCCAAAGGATAACCCTTTTATAGAACATATTTAACTTCACTACAGCTGGTGTGTGGGAATGTGTGGCGGCGGTAAAACGTCTCCCTGTCCTACACCATGGTGTAGAATATATTTTCTTGTCCTTTGTGATCATTGATTCCATTGTGGAATTTTGAAAATATCTGAGGGTCACTGATGAGGCCTTATTGGCGGAAACTAGCTAGTCCGGCCCAGAAAACATGTACACTCCATATTCTTCGGTTCTGTGGTGTATTTCTTGCTTCCAAAGGATAACCCTTTTATAGAACATATTTAACTTCACTACAGCTGGTGTGTGGGAATGTGTGGCGGCGGTAAAACGTCTCCCTGTCCTACATCATAGTTGAGATTATATTTTCTTGTCTTTTGGGATCATTGATTCCATTTTGGAATTTTGAAAATATCTGAGGCCTTATTGGCCGAAACTAGCTAGTCTGGCCCAGAAAACATGTACACTCCATATTTTTCAGTTCTCTGGTGTATTCCTTGCTTCCAAAGGATAACCCTTTTTTAGAACATATTTAACTTCACTACAGCTGATGTGTGGGAATGTGTGGCGGCGGTAAAACCTCTCCCTGTCCTACACCATAGTGTAGAATATATTTTCTTGTCCTTTGTGATCATTGATTCCATTGTGGAATTTTGAAAATATCTGAGGGTCACTGATGAGGTCTTATTGGCCGAAACTAGCTAGTCCGGCCCAGAAAACATGTACACTCCATATTTTTCGGTTCTGTGGTGTATTTCTTGCTTCCAAAGGATAACCCTTTTATAGAACATATTTAACTTCACTACAGCTGGTGTGTGGGAATGTGTGGCGGCAGTAAAACGTCTCCCTGTCCTACATCATAGTTGAGATTATATTTTCTTGTCTTTTGGGATCATTGATTCCATTTTGGAATTTTGAAAATATCTGATGGGGCCTTATTGGCCGAAACTAGCTAGTCTGGCCCAGAAAACATGTACACTCCATATTTTTCAGTTCTGTGGTGTATTCCTTGCTTCCAAAGGATAACCCTTTTATAGAACATATTTAACTTCACTACAGCTGGTGTGTGGGAATATGTGGCGGCGGTAAAACGTCTCCCTGTCCTACACCATAGTGTAAAATATTTTTTCTTGTCCTTTGTGATCATTGATTCCATTGTGGAATTTTGAAAATATCTGAGGGTCACTGATGAGGCCTTATTGGCGGAAACTAGCTAGTCCGGCCCAGAAAACATGTACACTCCATATTTTTCGGTTCTGTGGTGTATTTCTTGCTTCCAAAGGATAACCCTTTTATAGAACATATTTAACTTCACTACAGCTGGTGTGTGGGAATGTGTGGCGGCGGTAAAACGTCTCCCTGCCCTACATTATAGTGTAGATTATATTTTCATGTCCCTTGGGATCATTGATTCCATTGTGGAATTTTGAAAATATCTGAGGGTCACTGATGAGGCCTTATTGGCCGAAACTAGCTAGTCTGGCCAAGAAAACATGTACACTCCATATATTTCAGTTTTGTGGTGTATTCCTTGCTTCCAAAGGATAACCCTTTTAAAGAACATATTTAACTTCACTACAGCTGGTGTGTGGGAATGTGTGGTGGCGGTAAAACGTCTCCCTGTCCTACATCATAGTTGAGATTATATTTTCTTGTCTTTTGGGATCATTGATTCCATTTTGGAATATTGAAAATATCTGATGAGGCCTTATTGGCCGAAACTAGCTGGTCTGGCCCAGAAAACATGTACACACCATATTTTTCAGTTCTGTGGTGTATTCCTTGCTTCCAAAGGATAACCCTTTTATAGAACATATTTACAAGGTATACAAGTTTCCAAGCTAGTTGATATTTTCTCATTTTACTGATCTGTAAATACATGAGCTATAACGATATGTCAAATTTGGAAGAATGTTATGGCGGCAGTTTTCTCTATAAAAAGAGGTGTTTATGGGTGTTTATTTCACGGACTTGTCCACGTAATCTATGGCCTTTTCAAGATGATTTCACTCATTTCGAGTCAATCGTTAATTATGCCTGGGCGAAAACCCGAAGAAAAAACACCTGTTCGTCCGTTGCAGAGCTGTTCTTCCGTTGCATAGCTTGTCGTCTCACAATACACTGGTAATACGATATTCGTTTGCCCGCCACAGTGCTCAATGAGGTGGCTGTAATTAGTATAGCAGAACACGGCGAAATTCAGAATATTCAGTTTGTTTGTTTGATTTGAGGTTTAACGTACACGACAACACTGTATAGCAGGTCTGAGAGTTTAGCTATTTCTAAAGACTGTCCATAAAAATAAAGACAGTCTTTAAATTTATGGACTCACGTGTCTCTAGAAAGCAATGCAAATCGTAAGAATTTTCAAAAATTCGAAAATCGCAGTACATGTGTTACGCAACCTTCTTTATTACATGATAATCTGCGCGTTGCTGAAAACTGAGTATGATCCGTTGTCTTGTTGATTAATAATTCAAGAACTTAAATAATTGATTCTGTGTAGTTCAGGTTTTCTCCCTTACACTATAAACAATGAAATATGTCACCTGATGCGTGACACACTTGTTGTAAAGTACAGTAAGGGAGAAAACCTAAACAAGAATATCTTCCGTAGACGTTTTATATAAATACTCGAAAAGTAGACAACAGTTTGAGACAAAACTTTCTGTGTATCCAGTTCATTATGTAACGGATAAGTTTATATAATACACATTCTGCGATTTTTGAATTTTTGTAAAATCTTACGATTTGCATTGCTTTCTAGAGACACGTGAGTCCATAAATTTAAAGACTGTCTTTATTTTTATGAACAGTCTTTAGAAATTGCTAAACTCTCAGACCTGTATAGGTGATTTTGGAGACGTTGCTTGCAATTTTGTGGGACTTTTACCCGACATTGAGATGAAATGACATCTCAATCCCTGCCGCCCAATGAAACCAATAGGGTTTATAAGCATGGACAGGCCGACTCGCACCGCTTTGCCTGGGAAGGCTTAAATCCTCTAAGCGGTTTACCAGTACTCGTATGCAGATCGGTTTCAGCTCTGCGTAGAAGCATCATGCAGCCCATCTATTTCCCAAAGCCTCGATTGGCGAGGGCCAGAGAATAGTCAGTAGACAATGATATGTTCAAAAAACCGCATTTGGAAAACATGCCCGTGTGAAATAATGGTGTCCAACGTGGTGTCAGAAATGACAAATTTCGGGTAAAAATAATAACATCTTTATTATGTCAGCTTTCAACATAGAGTGTTAGTGCCCGATAAAACCGCCGCAATGAAGCGGTTCTAACGAGTACCAACAATCTATGATTTTGAGCAAAAATAAGGCAGATGAGGTTTAGATGTGTATTCGTTTCACGGGCTTGTTATCGTGGTGGATAGTACGGGCGTGCTATACTGATTGGGTGCCCATGTAAGATATTATTTATTTATCCTACTTTGCATTTCAGCATTTATTCAATTATTCCGTCAGACCCTTCTTAATAAGATAGCTCTGGAATGGAATGCCACTATTGATCAAAGCCACGTTCTGAAAGCCAACATGGACACATGCACAGCTAAAATCAAGGGACTTTCGACGCCATGTAAAACGTGTGCTAAATCCAGATGCCAGTAAGTGTTTTGCAATTAAAAGTGTATGGGTGTGCGTGCATGCGTACGAGCATACGTGTGCGTGCGTCCCATGGCCCGCTAGGTCGGACATAAATTTTGTTAAACAGGCAACATGTTTTTAGGAAAAGACATATGTGTAAACCTCAGGTGAGCATTGTTACCAATGGCTGAGTAAACACTCAAAGGAGGACTTATCATTACGAAAACACGCCTATACAAATATATTGTAACTTTTATCACCCAAAAATGAAATTTTAAGATGAAATTTTGTGATATTTTTCTTATTTCTGTTCAAAATATAGACTGTTGGGTACTCGTTAGAACCGCCTCATTGAGGCGGTTCTAACGAATACCCACAATCTTTATTTTAGATCAGAAATTAGAAAAATAAGGTTTACCCCTACAAACCCCAGTTTTATAATATAAAAGTGGGGTTCAAGGGGGCCGAAATTATATAGGTGTATTCTCGCGATGTTCTGGACTTCGAGAAGGCTTTTGACACACGCTGTCGTGAATTACTTAAGAGCAAATTATGTGGTTATGGCATCGCAGGCAAACTTCAAAACGGATATATACCTTCCTGTGTTATAAAAATGCGAATTGTTCTTATTGGTGCAACTATAGAGTGGGTATAAAAAATAGCCCTTTCTAAGTTACAAAGACGACATTTCGATTTAAGTTCTAAATTCAATGTTGGACTCAAATCTCTTCTGCAACAAGTTTTATCAGAGCCCGAATTCTGTGGTGTCTAGGTATTTAAATTCAGAAAAAATATATACACTGACAATGCTTTCATTACCGAATTTAGTAAAATAATCCAATCTTTATAAAACTATTTTGTACAACATAAATGCTATACGCCAGACTGCATTCCTGGATGTTAACCCAATCAGGGTTGTCAGCTTTGCTTCCCTCTTTAATTGCCCGCGGGCAGTTCAAGCCTCAGATTCTATGACGTTTCAATCGTTCCATGGCGTTTGTTTTTTTTTGTTATAGTTCGTCTTTGAATGTGTGTATCGTTTATATATTTTTGTTTCGGATAGCCAATTGGCCATTTTGTGGGAAAGTAACTGTCCTTTTGGCTTCCCGCTCTTGATTTTTCCGTTAGGGTATAGTTATTTCATGTTTGTGTTTCTTCCCCTCTTGTGTCTCTGATGGCAGCTGTTGATTCCCGACCATTTCCTTCAGTTCTATTTTACTTGCATTACGAAAACATGCCTATACTAATATATTGTAAATTTTACCGCCGAAAAAAAAAAAAAAAAAATTCAGATGAAAAATTGATATTTTTCTTATTTTTGCTCAAAATATAGATTGTGGGTACACGTTAGAACCGCCTCGATATGACTGGAATTCTAGAATACCCACAATCTATATTTTGAGAAGAAATAAGAAAAAATAAGGTTTACCCCTGTGAACCCCAGTTTTACTATATAAAAGTGGGGTTCAATGGGGTCAAACTTATATAGACGTGTTTTCGTGATGAAAAATAATTTTAGGTTATGTTAGTTGGTACCCGATGGTCTGCCTCTGGTCGGGGGAACCGGAGTCTAACTGTTGATTTTATTTTGCTCCAGCATTTCAGTTATTTCATGCTGTCGAGTCCGCATCGTTGTTTAATCTTCTTGTAATGTTTGATTTTTCTCGGAGATGTAACATCGATGATTTAGAAAGTAGAAGTAAAACAAAGATCAGGAATTGATACAATTAACTTACTCCACCCTTAAAAGACACCAAAGGGAAAGAAATACAAACATTATGCGACCAGACCATAATGGAAACCTAAACAAAGGAAGGCCATAAGGACAGTTACTTTCAAACAAAATGGCCATATGGCCATCCAAAATTAAAAGACACAAGTGATACACACAGTAAGTAACAAACAACAACATAAATAAATCGCCACAGAAGAGCCGCCTTGGAACGGTCAGTGGAAGATTTCCACTGGGGGGCTTAAATCGATTTTACGTGGCCACAATCCTCGCCCTTACTTCCGTCGCGATTTAGACAAATAATTTGTTCAGTCCGCATGAAGGCCTCCTAACTCATCAGTGCAACATCTCCGTGAACACAAAAATCAAAGAACCACAGAGGTGAGACAACGGTGAGGACTCGACAGCAAGAAACCACTGAAATGCTGGAGCAAAAGAAAACCAACAGTTAGACTCCGATGAGCCCGACTAGAAAAAAAAGCCTTCGTCCGCAGTGAACCAATTATTTCTCTAAAGTACGTCAGAACCAAGAGCGAGTGTTATTGCCCTCAGTGAAATAATTTTTGCTGACCCTTCCAAGGCCAAGGCGCTTCTTCTATCGTGTTTTTGGTATACCTCTTCTTTGCATGAATCTATTGCTTATATTTTTATTTTAGATTGTCGTTTGGCAATTGTATGGGAAAGGAACTATCATTTCGGCTATCCAGCAGTAATATTTCCTTTAGGTTTTTGTTACTTCATGGTTGTGTTTCTTTCCCTTTCGTGCCTCTGATGGGACGTGTAAGCTGATGGTATCGATTCCTGATAATTGCCTTCACTTTTATTTAGGTATAACTGGTGTCCCATAGGAAATTCTTTGTGGTCCATTGCTCTTCTCTTTTTGCATAAGGCGTAAAACATAGCTGTGTTTCTACTAACATGCTGAAAACAATTTGGTCGGTAGGTAGGGGAAGGAAACCTTTATTTATTATGTTTTTTTCCTCCCGAAAAAAAATAAACAGGGTCGAGCCTGTATTCTTTATATGTTTTTGTACATGTATTACGTTAATAAAATTGTCATGTTGAGACTTGCATTGTATATCTTAATTCATTTTAGATGCTCAAAATGTCAGCTGTGTAATTTGGAAGGAACTGCAAAAATGTACTTAAAACGCGAAATTGCTATGGGAAAATGCAAAGACGACACTGGGTAGGGTCGGAAATTTAAAATGGTTGTGTCTGTGTTTTAATTTTTATTTTGTTCTTTTACTGAGTAGAGTCGGGGGGGGGGGTCTGAAGCAGGGTGGGTCGGGTTAGCGGAAATACGGCCATTTTAGGCTTTAATGACAGTGCCCTAAGAATATTAAAGGGTCAGCATTTAAAAGGACTTGTTCTTCCAATCTTAGAATATGGTAGTGGTATCTGAAACCCAGAGGAAGAAGTTTCTTCTGCAAAAAATTGAAGTATTTTAGAACAGAAGTGCTAAATTCGTATCTAGCAATTTCTACTTTTAAACTGGGAGTATGACTGAAATTCTAGAATTATTTAGATGTGAGTATCTCAGGAAAAGTAGAAGAGACAGTAGGCTTATACCCTGGTACAATAGTCTAATGGCTGCCGACAGCATTCCAACAGATGGCATGATACCCCGAATAAGGCGCTGCAGAAATCATGACTCACTGCCATTTCAGACCCCTACTGCAAAAATCGACATTAACAAAGAGTTCTTTTTACCTCTGACCGTAAGAGTTTGGAATTCTCTGCCAGATTTAATAGCTGCCTAAACTGACGGTGCAGTGTACAGTGTAGCAGCTCTGATCAGTTACGTTAGTGGTATACGAATACCTTTTCATTAGTAAGCGAAATTTCTACATGTACCTTATAACTTGTTCAAAAATTAAAAAAGAAGCAAAGTAAAAAACAATGTGGGTGGGAAAATCGGCTCTGATTATAATCGCATGGAAGATACGAATAGTTAGTGCATGAACTTTAAATTTAGGAGCACCCGGAATTAAAAGCCAAATGTCAGGAAAATCAAATATTGCTCTCTAGTTAGAAACTTACAGCTTATAATAGTATGCATAGTATAGATATCATTTGAGCCAGTGTAAAGCCTATTCCAGAATGCTTCAAATACCATTCCAGGGTTGATCCATCATTCACCGACTATCTTAACCTCGTCAATCCATACACCTACTTAAAGGGTCCTCTAAGTGACATGACAAGCAAGCTTGGGGATGTAGTAGATCTTCTAGGGGACAAGAGTCTTGGTTTCCTGAATTCAGTCGGTGACCTTGCTAAATCAGCAGGTGGATCCGTCTACGGTGGTCTCAGTGTAAGTGTCGTTTATCTGTTATTTTCGGATAATATACCCGTAGAAGATAAATATATCTTTGGTGGCTTTTGAACTATCATTTGTCAGATAAAAATGAAAAAGCTTCCACACCACATTCAAAACCATGCGCTCTCATAAGAATATGCCCATTTTATGAGTGCAACCTGTAAAAGGAAATGGATAGTTTTAGCTGAAATATTCTTTGCGGCTGTAAAAGTTATATGATGCGGCTCTCTTAACTAGAGGCTATACTCAGCATACTCTCCGTCCTTACATTGATTCTGAAATTAATCATAAACGCCATTTCTTCAAAATATCCTTCATTAATAAGGGTATGGATTTTATAGATTTGCCCAGTTTCTTCCGTGAGAGATCGGTACTTTCTTCCATTCCTGCTTATTTTCAAAATACTGAAACACCTATAATTTGCTATAAATATAACAAACCTGTTAGATCTATCATTTTTAATTTCAATAAACTTGTTTCAGATCTTGATATTGATACTAATACTCCTGATTCATGTGATTGTAAAAACTCAAAGTATTGCTATCCTGCTGCTGGTCATGTAATTACTGGCAATTTGAAAATTATTCCTGATTCTAGGATAAGGAATATAATTTCTAAAGGACCGAAATATCGGTTTCCTTCTAAAATTGATTTCAGTAAATGTAGAGATGAAATCGCTGCTTCCTTGAATGAATTCGGTAATCGATGGTGTAAGCGAGAGTATGTTGAGCATAAAGCCTTTAAGGACTGGAAACTTAGCATTTTAAAACTAGTGAATAAACGCATTTCTTTCTATTCTCAAAATACTTACTTATTACCTCCTAAGCCCAAGACGCCTTTACGTCATCTTAAACTAGGTATTCAAGAATTTCATAAGAAGTTTGTTTTAGCCCCTGCAGACAAGGCCGCTACCAACGTCGTCGTTGTGTGACGGCTCCACTATGTTAACACGCTTAAGCAGGAGCTTGGTGGTACTAAGGCCTATGAACTTCAGCCTTTAGCTGAAGAGAGAGCTATAGTAGATAAACATGTTTGTCTACTAGCCACCAAGTTTGCTGTGTGTGTTAACGAAGGCCAAGACAAGCTTCCTACGCTATACTGGTTACCAAAACTTCATAAAAAACCTTACAAAGCACGGTTTATTGCTAACTCTAGCTCTTGCACTACCACTGAACTTTCTAAATTATTAACTTCCTGTCTTACTGCTATTAAAACGCATGTACTTAAATATTGTGATAAAGTCTTTGAAAGATCAGGAAGAAATCTGTTTTGGTCTATAAAAAATTCGAATGAGGTTTTAAATAAATTGAAATCTAGACATTTTCGTGCTTCTAGTCTGTCTACCTACGATTTTTCCACTCTTTACACTACACTTCCTCATAATCTTATAAAAGAAAAGCTTTATAATTTAATTGAATGGGCTTTTCACAGAGAAGATTCTCTCTATCTTGCATGTAATGTCAGAAATGCATTTTTCACTTCTAAAGAGCATAAGAATTATACACTTTGGTCATGTCAGAAAGTGTGTGATGCCCTCACCTTTCTACTTGACAATATTTATATTAGATTCGGTACTAAGTTATTTAGACCAATTGTGGGTATTCCGATGGGTACTAATTGCGCACCTCTTGTTGCTGATCTGTTCTTGTTTTGTTATGAAAGAGACTTCATTTTGTCGCTTTCCATTGATAACCAATCTGAAATTATTGAAGCTTTTAGCTCTACTTCTAGATATTTAGATGATTTATTAAATATTGATAATACCTATTTTGATGGTTTGATCAGTCAGATTTACCCCCTAGAACTTCAGTTAAATAAAGCAAATTCTTCTGATACCGAGGCCCCGTTTTTGGATCTACATCTATCGTAGATGGATTTGTTTCGTGCAAAATTTATGATAAACGCGATGACTTTGATTTTGAGATTGTAAATTTTCCTTTTTTGGATGGTGATGTTCCTCGTGCGCCATCCTATGGCGTTTATATTTCGCAATTAATTCGATTTGCTAGAGTGTGTAGTCATGTAACTTACTTCAACACTCGTAATAAATTATTAACGGCTAAACTCCTTAATCAGGGTTATCGGTACCATAAACTACGCAAAGCCTTTTCAAAATTTTATAGACGCCATTCTGATTTAATTTCAAAATTCAATATTGGACTTAAATCTCTTCTGCAACAAGGTCTATCGGAACCCGAATTTTGACTGAACAAATTATTTGTCTAAATCGCGACGGAAGTAAGGGCGAGGATTGTGGCCACGTAAAATCGATTTAAGCCCCCCAGTGGAAATCTTCCACTGACCGTTCCAAGGCGGCTCTTCTGTGGCGATTTATTTATGTTGTTGTTTGTTACTTACTGTGTGTATCACTTGTGTCTTTTAATTTTGGATGGCCATATGGCCATTTTGTGGGAAAGTAACTGTCCATATGGCCTTCCTTTGTTTAGGTTTCCATTATGGTCTGGTCGCTTAATGTTTGTATTTCTTTCCCTTTGGTGTCTTTTATGGATGGAGTAAGTTAATTGTATCAATTCCTGATCTTTGTTTTACTTCTACTTTATGGTGACTTAGTATATAAATTCAGAAAAATATATAACCTTTGGTGTCTTTTATGGGTGGATTAAGTTAATTGTATCAATTCCTGATCTTTGTTTTACTTCTACTTTGTAAGAATATTTATACGCATATGGTTGTGGGATTCTACAGCCATTCTCTCCCTTCCGCTGATTCAAGAAGGGCAGTTGTCTGTTTCTGACGAAAGAATGTGCACTGTACTGGTTAACCGCTTACGTATAAGCCTTCGCAGGATAGGTAAATTGACCGGCTCAGAAATGACCTAAATAGAGTTGACTGGGTCGTTACACTCAAATACAGACAAACAAAACAACTGTTTGAGGGATATAGACGTCATTCCGATTTAATTTCAAAATACAATGGTGGACTTAAATGTATTCTGCAACAAGGTCTATCGGAACCTTTTAAGGTGACTTAGTATATAAATTCAGAAAATATATATATTAATGCAATGACTTCAGCACCCAATTTCGTAAAATAATTTTTCGATATAAAAAGACTGGGTACAACATGAATGCTATACGACAGACTGCATGCATGGAAGTTAACCCAATCACGGTTGACAACTTTGCTTCCCTCTTTAATTGCACGCCGTCGGGTTAGGCCTCAGATTCTTTGACGGTTCCAGCGTAAAGGCTTACTGAGAATTAAAGAGAATTTAATTTTATGTAATGTTGGCTGGTGCCTGATCCTCTGTCTCTGGTCGGGCCCCGTCGGAGTCTAACTGTTAGTTATCATTTGCTCCAGCATTTCAGTGTTTTTTGCTGTCGAGTCCTCACCGTTGTGTCATCTCTGTGCTTGTTTGATTTTGTTCGTTCTCGGAGATGTTGCACTGATGTGTTAGGAGACCTTCATGTGGACTGAACAAATTGACGGATGTAAGGGGGATGATTGCAGCTGCGTAAAATCGATTAAAGCCCCTCCCCAGTGAAAATCGTATCACTGACCGTTCCAAGGCGGTACATCTGTCGCGGTTTATTTTTGTTATGGTTTGTCTTTGAGTGTGTGCTTCGTCTATATTATTTTGTTTTGGATAGCCTGTTGGCTATTATGTGGGAAAGTAACCGTCCTTTTGGCTTTCCGCTGTTGATGTTTTTATGGGGTCAAGTTGTTTCATGTTTGTTTTTTTTCCCTTTTGTGTCCCTGATGGATGCAGTGGGTTAATTGCATCGATTCCTGATCATTGCCTTCACTTCTATTTTGTCTAAATAACCCAGTACTAAATCGTTTGTAAATATTGTCAAGTAGTAAGGTGAAAGCTTCACACACTTTCCGACATAAAGTATAATTCTTATGATCGTCAGAAGTGAAAAAGCATTTCTTACATTATATACTGACCGGAAATAGAAACTATACACTTTTAAATTGTCTCGCCTGACGAAACAAGAGAATAATTCAGTTAAAAATTACTTATTAAGGACTTGACTAACTATAGACATGAATTCTATAACAATTTAAAGAAAATCTGGTGTTCAAAATAAAAGTTTTTTTGGGGGAAAATGTAAAAAAGGGCATTTTTTCACAAAATTTGTTTGTAGTCGAATTTTTACTTCAAATTATCCCGTATAGGTAATAAGTTAAAAGCAAGAAATAAAAAAGTAATATAAAATCTAAAATTTTATCGAGAAACAAACATTTTATTGACATCTCAAAAACTGCTTTTTTCAGCGAAATTTTCAAAATAATGTAACAAGCCAAAAATCGACCAAAAAGTGCCTTCAATCGTTTTAGCATCCTCAGCTGTGTCATAAATGTTGATTATAACAAAATCTGAAATCAGAAATGCCATACTTTTCGCCCACTTCCGGTGGTTTGGTCCAATATTTAAAGGTCGATAACTTTTCAACCATTGTGTAAATTTTCATTTTGTAAACAATATTCCCAACGTTAAGTGATGAGTAATAACTGGTAAAAATGGGAATCACATTCGTGACACAAAATGTTTGACTCAATGGAAACTTGAACAGCAATATATATTTTAACCCTTGCTTTGAACCTGTGGCTTTACCCGTTAAATCGTAGCTATCATTAAACATTTTATTCGATAAAGCAGACATGACACTGATGATAATTTATATAATTGGAATTCAAATTTCATTAAAATGTTTTGCCAGTGACAATTTAAAAATGAGTGTACAGTTTCTATTTCCGGTGAGTATATTACCTTCTCTATGAAATGTCCATTCAATTAAATCATTGAGTTTTAGTTTTAATAAAATCATGAGGAAGTGTAATATAAACTGTGGAAAAATCAAAAGTTGACAGACTTTATTCTGAGTCACCACTTAGTTTTGGAAAGAGCTGCTGACTCGGTTTACCTGTGGCCCGTTTTGTCTTCTGTCGTCACTGCAGGTTTCAACTTCTTTCCCTATTGATATTGAGGGAAGAATTGGGTATCTCATTGTAACAGTTCCCGGTCGTTCCTCTTTTTAATTTTGAAGCACGAAAACGTCTGGATTTCAATGTATTTAAACATCATTAGAACTTTTTACAGACCAAACCAGATTTTTCCCTGATCTTCCAAATACTTTGGTGTCTCTGCTGGGAGCTGTGCTTTAGTTGTATCGATTCCTGGTCATTGCCTTCACTTCTATATTGTCGCAAATTCAATCACATGTTTGTTGTTGAGACATTTCAGTAAGGCATGGAGTTAACAATTTGGAAAGTTCAGTGGTAGTACAAGATCTTGAAATTGCAGTTAACCGTGTTTTAACTTCACCACAGCTGCTGCTAAGAGAATATATTCTTGCACACCAGACAAAGAAATTCAGAGATTTTACCCTGGGATAGAAATTTATGTTCTGACCCTGGTGTTCCGGCCAAAAATCGAATATAATCGCGTGTTTGATGAATGCACTGGTTGATTACGACCTCGTATGCACCGTCGTTAAGGTTGACGTTACGGCACGTTACGTGACGTCACTAAACATTCCTGCAGTGTCAACACAATATGGTGGACGTTGGTAACCGAAGTGACTGCAGCATTAAAATCCGCGCTAAAAATGGAAGGTATGCAAGAAAAGAAAGCAATATGGGTGTGAGGGGTGGATAGAAAAATCCGTCCCTTGGGATCACTGTCCGGCATCACTCGGCAAGCCTCGTGATGCCGGACAGCGTCCCTCGGGACGGATTTTTCCATCCACCCCTCACACCCATATAAGGTTCTTCTATGGTTACCCTAAAATATCCCTGCGCTTCATCATAGTGTAGGTTCATTCTCTAGTCCATTTGAATCACTGATTCCATTGCGAGAGTTTGAAAATGTTTGCGGGACACTGGCGATGCCTAATTGACCAAAACTGTCTAGACTGGCACAAGAAAAAATCTTGTACACGCCACTATTATACCACACCTGTGTAACAAAGGGCATTTTTCATGTCTCCTAAATGGATCCTTTTCTGATGAAAATAGGTGATATTTTTCTTATAAATACAGCAAACATAGGTTGTGGGTGCTCGTTAGAACCGCCTCGGTAGGCGGTTCTAACGAGTACCCACATCCTATGTCTAGGAGAAGAGATAATATAATATATATCCCCCTAAACCCCGGTTTTCCCTGTATATAGTGGGGTGTAAAGGTGTGTTCATTTCACGGACTGGTTAGCATGATGTAAAGGTAAAATATAGCCTATGTGTGTCAGATGTGGAAGATGGCATTACATGAATTGCAGTTTGGCATTTTATTTTATAAATGTATAAGCAAAACAATGTTTTAGCAGCAAACTGATTCTTTGTTTTAGCAGAAATAAGAAAATTAATGCAGCACTTGTGAAAGATTACTTTCTGCAAATTAAAGAGGAGTTACCCTGGTTGCTTAATATATAGAGGATCTTACATGAGTTTTCATGCATTATTGAATTTATTAAACGAGTTGAGGGAGAGGGATAAAATGCGAGGCTGTGCCGAGCATTTTATCCCTTTTCATCAACGAGTTTAATAAATTCAATAAAACATGAGCACGAATGAAAGATTCTATTTATCATATGACATTTAAAACACGTTTAATTCACGATTTTTGTACAAAATGTCAATATTTCGCCATTAGTACCGGCGACGTCGTTAAGGACGTTGCACATGCAACGTTATGGAGCGTTTCTAACTATTTTGCATATTTAATCCTCTAGTGGATTATCAGATTTATTACATGGCTTTATTACACTCTCAGACGCGACGTCATATGATAAATGCAGTTTATAGCATAATGTTTGGAGAGCTAACATATCGTACCTGTTTTCTTAGACTGCATTTGATGGTCTTAAGAAAGGCGTTGATGCTGTCGAAAAAGGCTTCACAGATGCTGGTAGTTTTGTCATTGATACGGCAGGTCTAGTTGGAGATCTTGGCAAAGATATTGGAAACTCAGTCTCACATGTTGCCACAGATGTGGGCCACACTGTAGTAGATATTGGAAAGGATATCGTACATGGCATTGGCAGTAAGTTCTAGTTAGAGGTAACATTGATAAAGTGTGTGCAATTAATGCCCTTGGCATCTCGACTTTATAGAGAGAAACATAGGGCGTTTACGGCTATGTATTGTACAGAAAAATTCCTATATTAAGACCACCTATGGGACTGTTCAAAAGTGGTCTTTTGAACAGTTCCTAAGGTGGTCCCTGACCAGAGGACATTGTGTGCAGGAAATTCGAAGAAAGAATAACTGTACCCTTCTAAATAAGCTTTATAAAGCAAAATTAGTCTTAATTTTAGGTGGTCTTAATAGCGGAATTTTACTGTATTTTTTTTCTTATTTTTGTCCAGTACATAGATTTTTATGCTCGTTAGGACAGCTATGTTTTCAGCAAAAGTATTAAAATAATTCGAATATATCTACAACGGAAAACTTTAAGGTTTGAAGCTATGAAATATTTTGTGTTTCCCTAGTTTCAGATACAGTCAAGAGTGAGTGTTTGAGTTTTACGTGCCACCAACAGCTAAGGTCATACGGAGACGAGACCTCGGTTTAAAGACTCATCTGAAAGTCTGGAGAAGCCCGGGATCGATCCTGCGATCCCTGGTTTACAAGGCGAGTAGCGTAACCACTACACCACGGAGGCTTCTACAAATACAGTCAAATTCCTATATTAAGACCACCTTTGGGACTGTCCAAAAGTGGTCTTTAAGACCACTTTTGAACAGTCCCAAAGGCGGTGTCTGACAAGAGGACGTTGTATGAAGAAAACACATAGTAAATATAAATGCAATCTGTTAAATAAGCTTTTCAAAGCTGAATTAGTCTTAATTTTAGTTGGTCTTAATAGCGGTATTTTACTGTATTTTACACGGCCCCCGCCCACCGGGGCTTGAAAAAATATGTGGGCTGCATGATGCTTCCACGCAGGACTGAATCCGACCCGCACTACAAGCACTGGTAAACCGCTAAGAGGATCTAAGCCTGCCCAGGCAAAGCGATGCGCACGAGTCGGACCGTCCATGCTTATAAATCCTATTGGTTTCATTGGGCGACAGGGCTTGAGATGTCATTCCATCTCAATGTCGGGTAAAAATCCCACAAAATTGGAAGCAACGTCTCCAAAATGACCTTTACAGTGTTGACGGGGACGTTAAACCTGAAATCAAACAAACACACAATTTGTATTTTACTACGTTCTTCGCATGTCTCCTCAGACCGCTTTCAATGGACTGAAACAAGGTGTTGACGCTGTTAAAAGTGGTTTCACTGATGCTGGTAATTTTGTAGTTGACACGGCGGATCTAATTGGAGACGGGTTCACTGATTTTGGTAACAATCACGGACACGCCGGCTCTGATATTGGTCACGCAGTTGTAGATTTCGGAAAAGATGTTGGCCATGCTATCGGCAGTAAGTTTGAAATGTTTTATGGACCAGCTAGTCTAGACTATCAGGTGACTTCAAAAGTGCTAGTGGAATCGTAGAATAGCTCGTTTTATTATAGTTTTTCGTAGATTATTATTTTGTTTGTTTCTTCACCCTAGTATGGTGTTTGGGTTAAATCTCTTGTATTAGTCTGGGCCCAAACCATTACGAAAACACGCCTATACAAATACATTGTAAACTTTGCCGCCGACAAAACGAAAATTTTAAGATGAAAAAATGTGATATTGTTCTTATTTCTGCTCAAAATATAGATTGTGGGCACTCGTTAGAACCGCCTCATCGAGGCGGTTCTAACGAGTATCCACGATCTATATTTTAGAGCAGAACTGAGAAATTTAAGGTTTACTTCTATAAACCCCAGTTTTTCTATATAAAAGTGGGGTTCGAGAGGGTCAAAATTATATAGGTGTGTTTTTGTGATGCGTTCGAAACGACGCTATCGCAATGATAACGAGATCGTTAGTTTTCAAACTGTTGCGTATCCAGCAAGTTCAATACCTAATACTTTGGTGTTTTTGCTGAGAAAATGTGTAGCTTTCGCATCTGCGAAAACTATTCATTTTGTTTCGCCAAACTATGAGTATATTTGCCTTATGATATTAAATGATAAAATTTCCAACAATATGAATATGTTTTGAACAACTGGTCCCTCGTTAGGTGTCAGATACACAAATTATTCTGTTCCACTACTGATAGATTAGTCATCCCGAAAGCACGCCTATATAATTTTGACCCGCTAAAACTCATTTTAATGTAGTAAAACTGGGATTTGCAGGGGTAAACATTTTTGTCCTATGCCTGCTTATAAATTGTGGGTATTCACCGAGGCGATTCTAACGAGTACCCATAATCTAATTTTACGAGTACCCACTATATTTTGAACAGAAGTGTGAAAATTATCGGAATTTAATGTAAAAAAAAATCATTTTTTAGCTTAGTGGCAAAATTTAAATATATTTAAATAGGCATAATTTCGTAGTGTTTGTAGTATTATATGAGCCAGCGCATGGCAAAACCTACAATAAGACATGTGCGCCCAACGAAGACTCAGATCAGCCTACGCATCCGCGCAGTCTGATCAGAGTCTTCGTTGTGCGCTCTAAGGATAGCTAAGGACTCAATGCTCCTTCACGCAGCAAGAGAAGTATCTAATTAGACATTATCGATGCGCAGGCTGATCTGAGTCTTCGGTGGGCGCACATGTCTTATTGTAGGTTTTATCGTGCGCCGGCTCATATATAACTGAGTCGGCTGAACAGTGAAATCATTTAAGAAAACACGCCTATACAAATACATTGCCACCTTAAGCGCCGAAAAAATGAAAATTTTATGATGAAAAATTGTGATATTTTTCTTATTTCTGCTCAAAATATAAATTGTGGGCACTCGTTAGTACCGCCTCATCGAGGCGGTTCTAACGAGTACCCAGAATCTATATTTTAGAGCAGTAATAAGAAAAATAAGGTATACCCCCAGAAACGCCAGTTTTACTATATAAAAGTGGGGTTCAAGGGGGCCAAAATTATATAGGCGTGTTTTTGTGATGGGCGCATTTTCCAGCATTTTACCATTACGAAAACACATCCGTGCGACATAGTGCATTTTTCCACATCTCCAAAATGGCTGCTTTTCTGAAGAAAATCCGTGATATTTTTCTGAGTTATGCTGCAAACGTATGTTGTCAGTGCTCATGAGAACTACCTCATTGAGGCGGTTCTAACGAGTACCCACAACCTATGTCTTTGCACAGAAATAAGAAAAATAAAGTATACCCCCGTAAGCCCCAGTTTTCCCTATATAAAGTGGGGTTTAGGCGGTGTTCATTTCACAGACTTGTTGTTATGCATAAGAATTTATTTTTCTGATTCCCACTTGCACCCCACTGTGACCTAATAGTGCTATAAATATCTTGTTAATCTTCTTATAGAAGATTCTAGAAAACTGAGTCACAGATTAATTTCATTTTTGTAAACAACATGTTTACAAGGGAAAGTACTTCAGAACCTTCCAGAAAGTTCTGGGTTGCATTATTTTTAGAAAATTACCTCATCTTATTCCACAGCCCTCTGGAATGTTCTAGAGAAATCTTAGGGTCTATAAAAGAGCTTGATTTTTCTCATTGAGTGAGACTTTGGAGTTTGATGTTTGGGCTTATAAGGAAAGTTATTTCTAAATTCTGTGTTGGATTGTTAAAGGATATTACTTTTCATTTTGGACTGTGAATTCTGTGGGATCAAGGAAAATAGATTCATTCAGGATATTTCATAAAGAGCTAAGTACATTTAGTTTTCTTACTTCTACAGGTTAAAGTTAACTTGTAAATAAATTTTGTTAAATTTTTCCAAAAGGCTTGTTTGCTTTTTCTTTCTGCTACGCTTGGCTCGTAACAGAAATTGGGGGCTCGTCCGGGATATAACCATTTTAAGCATTTTAAAACCGACATTTCATGTGACGCAGGTAATTGTCATTTCTTATCAAATAGACTTTGCAGTTGCTTCACAGGATTGGTATTTCCCTATAGGCATATAGGGGATTGTAATTTCATGTGAACTGTCATTTCAGGTGAAATAGTACTTGTCATTTCATGTGAAATTCTCGTTGGGCTTGTCATTTCGAAGAAAAAAAAAACTTTGTAAAATTAACCTCAATCTGTATTTCCATAAATACTTTTTAAAACAAACAAAAAGCAAACATGTCGTTTGATTTGAGAAGCTTTTTGGCTCAGCCTACTCAGGAGTTGTTTAATCTGGCCAAAAGAACAGATTTGCTAGATATTGCTTCCCATTATGGGGTCACTGCTGTCAAAACAAGCATGAAAAAACATGAAATCAAGAATGTTTTGGTACAGTTTTTTGTTGATGAAGAACTTTTTGATCCATCTGCTTTGTCTCTCATTATGGTTTCACATACTGAATTGCAAATGAGACAAATTGAAATAGGAAGGCAAATTGAATTAGAGAAGTTAAGATTAGAAATGGAAGAAAGAGAAAAGGAAAAAGAAAGAGAAATGCAGAGACAAATGCAGATGGAAAAATTGGAAATGGAAAGGGAAAAAAGAGAAATGGAGGAACGCATTCAGAAAGAAAAATTAGAAAAAGAAGAACGGCTGGAGTTGGAAAAGGAAAAAATGAGATATAGTATTGAAGAAAAAGAAAGAGAAAGGCAGTTTCAGTTAAGATTGAAGGAAATGGAACTCCAGGGTCAAGATAGGGTGAAACATACCCCTGTTTTTGACTCTGGTAGTTACTTTGATGCCACAAAGCACATCAGATTAGTTCCTCCATTTCAGGAAAAAGAGGTAGATAAGTATTTTTTGCATTTTGAAAAAGTTGCAGAAAATTTAAAATGGCCAAAAGAGCATTGGACCTTACTTTTGCAAAGCGTTGTTGTCGGAAAGGCTCGTGACATTTACACTCAGCTGACTGTCGAGCAAAGCTCAGACTATGATCTGGTTAAGGAGCTTATTCTTAAGGCATATGAGTTGGTCCCTGAGGCTTACAGGCAGAAATTTAGGAACTGCAAAAAAGAAATTTCCCAGACCCATGTAGAATTTGCTCGAACCAAAGAACAGCTATTTGATAGGTGGTGTTCTTCTAAAAAGGTAGGCTCTGATCATGACAAACTTAGACAACTTGTCCTTGTTGAAGAGTTCAAACGGTGCATAAATTCAGACATTAAATCTTTTCTCGATGAGAGACAGGTTGAAACTTTGGAGGAAGCTTCTCGTTTGGCAGATGATTATGCTTTGACTCATAAAGTCTCATTTGTGAACAGGCCTTATCCTCGAAAACCTTATAATCCACAGACAGGTCCAAGATTCTATCCCAGTAATCCTTCTGGTAGTTATAGCCATACATCTAGTACTATGCCCAAACTTTCTGGTGAAAATAAAAGCCAGAATCCTTCCAAACCTTCTGGTGAAAACAGAAGCCCAAATTTTCCCAAACCTTCTGGTGAAAACAAAGACCAGAATCCCTTATCTCAATCTCAAGTAGTTTGTTATTATTGTAAAAATACAGGTCATTTGATCTCTGAGTGTTTAAAATTAAAGCGAAGGAAAGAAAGAGAAAGACAAGAGGAACTTAAGCCTACAGGCTTGACTTCTATAAGGCCAAAACCACAGTCTTGTGTAAGGGAGGAAACTCTTTCTGATACCAAATTATCTGAGACTGATACAGTTATGGAGTGTTATGAACCATTCTTATCAGATGGTTTTGTGTCACTAAATGGTGACAGTTATGCCCATCCTACCCCTATTAAAATCTTACGAGATACTGGAGCTTCTCAATCTCTTATTCTTGCAGATACTCTGCCTTTTTCTGAGAAGACTTCTTTGGGCCAAAGTGTCCTTATTCAGGGTGTGGAATGTGGATTTGTTAATGTTCCGCTCCATAACGTTTATTTGTCATCAGACTTGGTATCCGGTTCAGTGGCTGTTGGTATTAGACCTTCTTTACCTTTTAAAGGTGTTCATTTGTTGCTAGGCAATGACTTAGCTGGAGATAAGGTTGTGGTAAACCCACTTTTGACTACTAATCCTTGCATAGACCAACCGCCTGATCCCATTGAACAGGAAATTCCTGATCTTTATCCATCTTGTGCAGTCACAAGGGCGATGGCACGTAAGGCCAAGCAAACTGATGGGAAACAGGATTTTGATTTAACTGATACCTTTTTGGGTCAGTCTTTTAATGACGAGATAACAAGGTCTCTGTCTTCAAGCCTGCCTGATAAGCAGACAGATTTTCATGAGAATAACTCATCTTTAGATCTAGGCCATGACATAATGTCTGGGTCTCAACTAGCTATAGAACAGCATAAGGATCCTGAAATTTCGCCTTTATTTGAAAGGGCCTTAGATGAGCAGGAAGTATCTCAGGTCCCAGTCTGTTATTATGTCAAAAATGACATTCTTATGAGAAAATGGCGTCCACCAGACGTCTCAGCAGAAGACGAGTGGACTGTCAACCATCAGATAGTGGTTCCACGGATTTACCGTCCTGAAATATTAAACTTGGCACATGAAACTCCAATGTCAGGACATTTAGGTGTAAATAAAACCTATCACAAGATTCTTAATCATTTTTACTGGCCTGGGTTAAAATCAGATGTTTCTCAGCATTGTAGGTCCTGCCATACATGCCAAATGGTAGGAAAACCCAATCAGACTATACCTAAGGCTCACTTGCAGCCTATACCTGCTTTTGATGAACCTTTCAGTCGAATAATTATAGACTGTGTGGGTCCCTTGCCCAGAACAAAGTCTGGTTGTCAATATCTATTGACTATTATGTGTGCTTCCACACGTTTTCCTGAAGCCATTCCACTAAGAAATATCAAAACTAAGACAATCGTCAAGGCCTTAGTGAAGTTTTTCACATTTGTTGGGCTTCCTAAATCTATTCAGTCAGACCAAGGCTCAAATTTTATGTCTGGAATATTTCAACAAGTAATGCATGAACTTGGCATTGTACAGTATAAGTCATCAGCCTATCATCCTGAAAGTCAAGGCGCCCTTGAAAGATTCCACCAAACCTTGAAAAACATGATAAGATCATATTGCTTTGACACAGAGAAGGATTGGGATGAAGGCATCCATCTCCTTTTATTTGCTGTTAGAGAATCTGTGCAAGAATCTCTTGGCTTCAGTCCATTTGAATTAGTATTTGGCCATACTGTTCGTGGTCCTTTGAAACTTCTCAAAGAGAAATTTCTCTCCAATGATGACACCTCCCTGAATTTACTTCAGTATGTGTCTGATTTCAAAACTAGACTTTCAAAAGCTTGTGAGACTGCTCGGACCAATCTTCAGTCAGCCCAAAGGAAAATGAAACAGCTATATGACATAGGGACAAAAGAAAGGAATTTTAAACCAGGTGATAAGGTACTAGCTCTTTTGCCTATTCCAGGAAAATCGTTGCAGGCCAGGTATTATGGCCCATACACTGTAGACAAAAAGATCAGTGACGTAAATTACATAATAAACACTCCTGGGAGGCGCAAGCTAAAGCAGCTATGTCATATTAACATGCTTAAGGAATACATAGATAGGGACAATACATCTTTAACATCAGTCAATCTAGTTAGCTCTGTTCCACTTAATTCATGTGACAATGACTGTGAGGATATTAATTCAGTGAAGTCGGATCCCACATCATCAAAACTTCAGAATTCTGACATTCTACGGAATCTTGACCAGAAACTGTCACATCTAGAGCCAAATCAGCGGAATGAACTGAAACAGCTGATTTTTGAATATGAACAATTATTTCCTGACATTCCAACACGGACAGACAAAATATTTCACGATGTGGACATAAATGGGTCTAAACCTGTAAAACAACACCCATACAGGATGAATCCTGTGAAACAAAAATATCTTAAAGAAGAAGTTCAGTATCTATTAGACAATGACTTTATTGAACCAAGCCAAAGTGAATGGAGTTCTCCTTGTATTCTAGTACCAAAACCTGATGGGACATATCGTATGTGTACAGATTTTAGGAAAGTTAATTCCTTAAGTAAAACAGATAGCTTTCCTATTCCAAGAATGGATGACTGCATTGATAACATCGGGAATGCCAAATACATAACGAAATTCGACCTTCTGAAAGGATTTTGGCAAATTCCACTCACAGATAGAGCAAAGGAGGTTTTGGCATTCACTACACCAGACGGATTATTTAACTATAAAGTCATGCCATTTGGAACGAAAAACTCTCCGGCAACATTTCAGCGCTTAATAAACATGGTAATTGCGGGGCTGGAAGGCTGCAGTGCTTATATCGATGATGCTATCATATACAACGACCAGTGGAATCAACATCTTGGGACTATTCGAGCATTCTTTGATAGACTGAGTAATGCCAAATTGACAATCAATCTTGCTAAAAGTGAATTCTGCCATGCAAGTTTGACATTTCTAGGTCATGTTGTAGGTCAAGGTCATGTGAAACCCATTGATGCTAAAGTTGAGGTTATCTCAAATTTTCCCGTACCCACGTGCAAAAGACAGCTGATGCGATTTCTTGGTATGGCTGGTTATTACAGAAAGTTCTGTAATAATTTCTCTGTCATTGCTGAGCCTTTGACAAATTTGCTCAGCAAAAGAACAAAATTCCATTGGAATGCAATATGCCAAAATGCTTTTGATAAACTTAAAGCCATACTCAAGAGTGAACCAGTTCTCTTAGCACCAAACTTTGAAAAGGAGTTTAAGCTAGCTGTAGATGCTAGTGACGTAGGTGCAGGTAGTGTTTTGTTGCAGGAAGATGAAAATGGTGTGGATCATCCAGTTTGCTACTTTTCCAAAAAGTTTAATAAGCATCAGAGAAATTACTCTACCATAGAGAAAGAGTGCTTGTCTCTGATTCTTGCTCTGCAACATTTCGAAGTTTATCTTACCCCTACTACTGCACCGATTGTTGTTTTCAGTGATCACAATCCACTGACTTTCATACATAAAATGAAAAACAAAAATCAGCGGTTGCTCAGGTGGAGTCTTATGCTACAAGAGTATAATTTAGACATAAGACATATCAGAGGGAGAGATAACATTATCCCTGATGCCCTTTCAAGAGCTTGAGCAGTGTCAGGAGTTGTGTTTTTCTTTCCTACTAAAGTGGATTGTAGATACATGTAATTTTATATGCTATGCTCAATATTTTATTATTCTTAAAGCAAAAGAAAGCTTTATTACATAAATCTTTCTTTTCCTCGAAGAGGGGGAGTGTTATGCATAAGAATTTATTTTTCTGATTCCCACTTGCACCCCACTGTGACCTAATAGTGCTATAAATATCTTGTTAATCTTCTTATAGAAGATTCTAGAAAACTGAGTCACAGATTAATTTCATTTTTGTAAACAACATGTTTACAAGGGAAAGTACTTCAGAACCTTCCAGAAAGTTCTGGGTTGCATTATTTTTAGAAAATTACCTCATCTTATTCCACAGCCCTCTGGAATGTTCTAGAGAAATCTTAGGGTCTATAAAAGAGCTTGATTTTTCTCATTGAGTGAGACTTTGGAGTTTGATGTTTGGGCTTATAAGGAAAGTTATTTCTAAATTCTGTGTTGGATTGTTAAAGGATATTACTTTTCATTTTGGACTGTGAATTCTGTGGGATCAAGGAAAATAGATTCATTCAGGATATTTCATAAAGAGCTAAGTACATTTAGTTTTCTTACTTCTACAGGTTAAAGTTAACTTGTAAATAAATTTTGTTAAATTTTTCCAAAAGGCTTGTTTGCTTTTTCTTTCTGCTACGCTTGGCTCGTAACATTGTTCACGTGATGCGTATATGGAAGACAAAGTTCAGCCTGCAAATCTACTCAGATATGATCCAATGTACGACAAAGCCACAACAAGTTTTGTTCAATCTGGTTAGAATCCCCTATGCTTCACGATAATACGCCTGTATAATTATGAACCACACTTTTATATAGTCAAACTTGGGTTAACAGAAATCATCACGTAAACCAGTCCGTGAAATGAACACCCACTTAAACCCCTCTTTATATAGAGAAAACTTGGGTTTACAGGGGTCTACGTATACGTTATTTTCCTTATTTTTGCTCCAAAACATAGGTTGTGGGTACTCGTTAGAACCGCCTCAATGAGGCGGTTCTAACGAGCACCCACAACCTATGTTTCGAGTATATGTAAATAAGAAAGATAACACACATTTTCATCAGAAAAATGTCTGTTTTTGATATACGAAAAATGCCCTATGCCTCACGGGTGTATTATCGTAATGGAACCTTCTGCTGTACTATATAGATTGTGGGTACTCTTTAAAACCGCCTTGATATGCGATCCTTACGTATATACCCGTGCATACCCGAGCAGAAGTAAGACAAATAGCAATTTTTTTCAGCTGAAAATTTTCATTTTTTTTTTCGGCGGTAAAATTTACCCGGTATTTTAATAAGCGTGTTTTCGTTCTGACTTGCACATTCGCAAAATACAACAAGAGCTTTCACTTAGCTGTAGTCGGATGGCCTCTAGTCTAAAGAGGACACATGCGATCAGCGAAGACTCTGAACAGTCTGTGTGGATGCGCAATCTGATCTGAGTCTTCGCTGATCGCACACGTCGTATTGTAGGTTTTTGTCGTGTGCTGGGTACACATACCTGAGGTCGGTGTACTATTTTGCATGAATGACCCTTGACGGTACGACAAGTAAATATGCTTTTCGATGGCATTTCTAATAATAATGTTTCTCTTTCACTGCAAATACAGTCGAACTTTGATGGCTCGAACACCGATGGCTCGTTTACCATGGCTGAGTCGAACCCGGTTTTGAGTCCCTAGGGAATTCCTCTGCATAAGAAAAAGTGTGGGATAATTAAGGAGATTTTCTACTTTTATCTTGCAAATGTATGCTGTGTGTGCTCATTAGAATCGCCTCAATGAGGCGATTCTAATGAGTAAACACAACATACATTTATGTTACAGAACACCGGAAAGAAGTCCAAAAATACCCCCGTTATGTTTTCTGGAAGTATGCAACAGTGGCTCGAACTTCCGCTGTTTCGAACAAATTTCTATGGTCCCGAAGGGGTTCGAGCCATCGAAGTTCGACTGTATTTTGTTTGTTTGATAATAAATTCCTTTTGACTCTGTCCTTCCAAATAGACTCCATACATCTGAACACACCTTGTAAGCCGATCAATCTCCATCAGATACTGATAAACCGCAGAGAAGCCTCCGTGGTGTAGTGGTTTCGCTACTCGCCTTGTAAACCAGGGGTCGCAGGATCGATCCCGGGCTTCTCCAGACTTTCGGATGAGTCTTTAAACCGAGGTACCGTCTCCGCATGACCTTAGCTGTTGGTGGGACGTAAAACACTAACACTCACTCACTGATAAACCGCAGATCCAAGGGCATTGCTCTAATTGTATCTCTTTCCAGATGGATTATATTCGAGTTTTACAAACAGAAAATAGTCACAGAGCGGGGATGATGGTGGGGGTGGGGGTGGGGTGGGGGGTCGGGTTCGGTTCTGGCGAAAATTAAGGATGCGGTAGGACGGTGAACCTTTCTGAATCCAAAAACTCGGTCACAAGGTGTGCCTTGTGTGCGGATGCATTATCATGCAAGTCTGGTGTGCTTAAGTCCTATTTTTTGGGTGGCGGGCTTGTCTGCTTGGGCCAATCGGGTCCAACTGTTGGTTTTCTTTTGCTCATGGACTTCAGTTCATATGTGCTGTCGAGTTCTTATTAATATTTCATCTCTGTATTTACTGGGTCGATTGCTTTACAATCGATCCTAACTTACTAAATGGGATAATCTGAAACCATGCTGTTGTCCAGGTGACCATCACTGATTTGGGAAAACCAATATTCGCTACTTCTATCGACGTATATGTAGGTCAGAGCTATTTATAGAGTCTGGACAGGAATCGTGTGCTAGGTCTGGCAAACTCCGAATACTTAGACAAAAGACGCCGCGGAATGTGGAGACTGCTCAGCCGGTTGCACAGGGACTACACTGATGGCTTCAGTAGTGGCATTTAACCCATTTAGTACCGGGAAACCCCTCCCGGCCCCGCCCATCGGGGCTTGGAGAAATAGATTGGGCTACACGATGCTTTTACGCAGAGCTGATACCGACCGCACATGAGTACTGTTAATCCGCTTACGTCTAAGCCTGCCCAGGAATATTGCTGCGAGTCGACCCGTCCATGCTTATAAACCCTATTGGTTTCATTGGGCAGCAGGGGTTGGTGTGTCATTTTATCTCAGTGTCGGGTAAAAGCCCCACCAGATGGAAGCAACATCTCCAAAATGACCTAAATTGTGGTGACGGGGACGATAAACACCAAATTTAACAAACAAACAAAACCGGAAATACCTAAAGGGGTAATTGGCAAACAGTGTAGGCCTAGATCAGACGCTGCAGTCGCCCTAGTGGCATTCGTTTCCGCTGACCGTTCCAAGGTGGTTCTTCCATCTGGAACAATCTTCGTCAGATAAGTATGGGAGACTAATCTTGCATTAAGCCGCGTGGCTCACGCCGGTAAAAAAGCAGTTATTTCCCTTAGAGTCACTTTCGCAGTTATCGGATTCTCTGTCTCTTACCTGTCCAGCGTAGGATATAATCCTATAATCACCAATAGGAGTCTAGTGTTACTGTTTTCTTAATTATGCCCATTAATAATAAAAATACACATTTAATCATTATACATTTTAACAAGTGACCATTATATTATAAGACTTTCTTTATTTTCCACAAGTAAAGCAAAATGACCTGAGCTAACTGTACATTGTTATTTTTAATATCAATTAAGTGTATATAAATTTTGGAACCGTCTAGTCTAAGGTACAGAGAATAGTAGATCCTTACCTTTATCCTGCAGAATAAATTAATTTGGACAAAGCCATTTCTGACTATCCACTAATCAAATTCCTTGATATATTTAATCAATTCCAATACTGGATGACAAACAGTGTAGATACTGTTCAGATTAATCGGGACCTACAGTACACTGTGTGTAAATGTTGGGGTTGTCGTGTTCTGCAGGATAAGGTTTAAAATGGGCACACATCACACAAACACGCCTATATAATTTTGCCCCCATTAAACTCCAAATTTAAATAGTAAAACTGGGGTCTACCGGGTATTAATTATTTTTCTTATTTCTGCTTCAAAACGGATTGTGGGTACTCGATAGAACTGCCTTGCCGAGGCAGTTCTAACGCGTATCCACAATATATATTTTGAGCACAAATATGAAAAATGTCAGGATTTTTATCTGAAATAAATCGTTTTGAGTGGATTTTTTTTTCAATATATTTAAAAAGGCTAGTTTACGTTCTTATATCTGCTAAGACATATTGTGCGGGTAATATAGGTTTTGAAAAGAATTAGGAAATCGACACAAAAATGAAAAAGCATGAAAAATGGTATTAAATCTAACATAGGTATGTAATGCCTATGCGTTATCTTTTATGACGGACTCATGTACTGTCTTATTTGCTGCAAGCTATTTAACAAACAAGGTCTGACCCATATATGCCAAGCGTCCCTTTTGGGAGGCATTCGCAAACAATGTAAACCATATAATGCACCACAGAAATTGGCATCTGAACTAGGTCTACACTGGTTGCTTATTCTACATATTTTGTGAAACTTTTGACAAAGAAAAGAAACTTGACATTCCAAACATTGGAAATGGACCACTATAAACTTTATACCTGGATGGATTCCTTTGGCATAGATGGGTTAAGATATTTGGTATCAAATTTTACGACGCCTGACCATATTGTTTATTGCCACATTTATATACCCGATTTATTGGTTCTCTTTCAAGGTCCTGAATTTTCGCGTTTTCTTAATTTTGTTACAATCCCAAGAGTCTTATTTTTTCTTTTGATTCTGAAATTGTCACATCCTCAGGAGATTTCTCATTTTCTTTTAATAATTGCTGAAATTTGTGGTGTGCGGTATTTATTTCAATTGTTATTCGGCTTTTTTCAGTTTTGATTTTTCAGCCATTTCTTTTTCCCATAAGCACGGGGGTAATACCATTTTCTATACCTGTGTTGTCGACCGAGCCGGTACTGTGTAAAGCTGCTGTCGACCGAGAAATACGGTTGTCGACCGAGCAGTACGGTTGTCGACAGAGGGGGGTAGTCGATAAATTCGCTGTAAATGTGTTATTTTTGTGTATGTCTGTCCATTTTTGTGGTGTCAAATTGTTTGTGAAATAGTTTGCTGTTGTTTCAAGTGTTTTGGAAGTCTGACTAGCCTGTTTTGACGCTGAGCGGAATTAAACGGGAAAATATATAAAATAAGTACTTTCGGGGAAATGCGTGGCTCTTATTCAGTGTCATGTAATATCGAGGACGAAATGATGCAGATACATCATTAACATACGCGATAACCTATTATTTGTGTGTCAACATGTCTTTATATGCATCTGTGGAACTGTTTATAGTTTCATCGATACGGCTGTCGATGAAGTGAAAGTTTGCGGGGTACAGTTGTCG
This sequence comes from Lucinisca nassula, assembly GCA_963580285.1. Lineage (NCBI taxonomy): Eukaryota > Metazoa > Mollusca > Bivalvia > Lucinida > Lucinidae > Lucinisca > Lucinisca nassula. The sequence continues at coordinate 11,960,072 of OY757019.1, forward strand.
ACATTACTGGGTACGGATGTCGATGATTCAACGAGAGTGTAAGGGACAGATTTACTGGAAATTAACCCCAGTTAAACAATAAAATAACTTTTGCATTCTTCGTCAGGCTTTGTTTGTTTGTTTGAAATGGCTGATTGATAATAAACTATCGTTGCTTTGTTTTGTTTGAGGTTTTACGTCCCCGTCAACACTGTAAAGGTCATTTTGGAGACGTTTCTTCCAATTTTGTGGGCGAAAACCTGAGTACCCGGAGAAAAACCACCTGACCTTCCGTTGCAGAATTTGGCATCTCACATGTGACCCGAGCGAGGCTCGAACCACAGCGGTGAGAGACCTGATGATCAAGAGCCACGGAGGCCCGTCACCAATGAGATTGGTCATTAGGTTTTTAGATCACCCTAGCCGCAAGCTCAGCAAGTGAGTATACTCATGCCCCGGCATCCGTCGTCGTCCGTTCACATTCTGCAAACATCTCATCCATCACGAAAACACGCCTATGTAATATTTACCCCCGTAAACCCCACTTTTATATAGTAAAACTGGGGTTTACAGGCGTATATATTATTTTTCTAATTTCAGCAAATACAGATTGAGGGTATTCGTAAGAACCGCCTCGTCGAAGCTATTCTAACGAGTGCCCTCAATCTATGTTTAGAGCAGAAATAAGCAAAATTCAGTATTTTCATGCGAAAAGTTTCATATTGAGAGGCGTATGGGGCGCCCTTTTACTATTTAATCCGTATTTATAGATATCCATAAATCGACTTATGGATATCCATAATTCGATTTATGGATATCCATAAATCAGCCTAATAATGGTTATCCATAAATCGAATTAGGGATATCCATAAATCGAATTACGGCTATCCATTATTCGATTAATGGATATCATTAATTCAGATCGATTTATGTATATCCATAATTGGATTTATGGATATCCATAATTCGAATTATGGATATCCATAATTCGATTAATGAATATCCATTATTCCTCTGATTTATGGATATCCATAATTCGCATTATGGATATCTATAATTCGATTTATGGATATCCATAATTCAGATCAATTTATGGATATCCATAATTCGAATAATGGATATCCATAAATCACCACCAAAGCTTTTGGTTTAATGATTTCTCCCTAAGACACGTGATTGTTTAATGTAAAAATCTTCCAGGTCTTCATCATCGCTGGAAGATGATGGCCAGTCAAAGGGACCTCTCTGCCGTGCACCCTTGTCAGCCCGTAAGGCTTCCAAAGCAACGGACGCCATACGCAGAACGCCCGCCATGTGTGCAGTTAAATATCGGAACCAGCCGTAAGATCTTGAAATTCCGGCCCTCTGGAATCACCTCTATGAGGACTGCGCACCTAAGGACACTGAAAGTCGTACGTCATATTATAATGATCCAAACAGGCAATCCGTGCATGCTTTCTGGAGAAAAAATGAACATGGTCGTTATCTATAGTATTAACAAATATCCATCGGCCCCCGCCCATCGGGGCTTGGAGAAATAGATGGGCTGCATGATGCTTCCACGCAGAGCTGAAACCGACCGCACATGGGTACTGGTAAACCGCGTAGAGGATCTAAGCCTGCCCAGGCAATGCAGTGCGAGTCGGCCTGTCCATGCTAATAAATCCTATTGGTTTCATTGGGCAGCAGGGCTTGAGACGTCATTTCATCTCAATGTCGGGTAAAAGTCCCACAAAATTGGAAGCAACGTCTCCCAAATGACCTTTACAGTGTTGACGGGGACTTCAAATCAAACAAACAAACAAAGGTTTCATTGGGCGACAGGGCTTGAGATGTCATTTCATCTCAATGTTGGGCAAAAGTCCAACAAAATTGGAAGCAACGTCTCCAAAATGACCTAAACAGTGATGACGGGGACGTTAAACCTCAAATCAAACAAACAAACATATATCCATATAATACACTACTTGAGGTGTTTGGAATACCAAGCAGATTCATATATATCTCCTGCCCCCAGCCCATTGGGGCGGAGGGAAAAAGATTTGGCTGCATTAGCTGAGAGTACTGGTAAACCGTTTAGAAGGTCTAAGCCTGTCCTAACAAAGTCGTGCGAGACAATGGGCGACAGGGATCGAGATGTTTGTTTGTATTTGAGTTTAACGGCCCAGTCAACACTAATTTAGGTCATTTTTGAGCCGGTCAGTTTACCTATCCACACTTTTCCTGGGCAGGCATATTCGTAAGCAGTTAACAAGTACAGTGCACATTCTTTCGCCAGAAACTGACAACTGCCCTTTTTGAGTCAGCGGAAAGGAGAGAATGATCGTAGAAAAGATTTCGTGATAAATCTCCACGAAAGAATGTTGCGGACCCTGGCAGGTATCGAACCCACGTCCTCCTGATCACCAGTCAGACGCGGATCCGACTGAGATACCGTGGCCGGCGGGATTGAGATGTCATTTTATCTCAATGAAGGCTTAATGCCCAACATAATTGGAAGCGATGTCTCCAAAATGACCTAAATAGTATTGAAGGGGACGTTAAACCTCAAATCAAACAAAACGGCTCTCTCCCACACCACAGGCCACCACTAAGCCTACCCTACATTACCTCCACCTCCATCCCGGCTTTTATTACACACCTAAATCGGAAACCTGACGCGAATAGTCGAGTTTTTTTTGTTGTTGGGTTTTGTTTTTTTTTGCAAAGGGAGCAGTCATTATTCATTAGGCTTATTTGTAGAGGAGAATTTTGGATATCCATAATTCGATTTATGGATATCCATAAATCAGCCGAATAATTGATATCCATAATTCGAATTAAGGATATCCATAATTCGATTTATGGATATCCATATTTCGATCTAAATTAATGATATCCATAAATCGATTTATGGATATCCATTAATCAGCCGAATAATTGATATCCATAATTCTATTTATGGATATCAATAAATCGAATAATGGATATCCATTATTCGATTTATGGATATCATTAATTCAGTTCGATTTATGGATATCCATAATTCGAATTATGGATATCCATAATTCGAATTATGGATATCCATAAATAATTATGGATATCCATAAATAATAATGGATATCCATAATTCGAATTATGGATATCCATAAATAATTATGGATATCTATAAATACGGATTAAATAGTAAAACGGCACCCCATAGAGGCGTGTTTATGGGGCGCCGTTTTACTATTTATTCCGTATTTCTAGGTTATCCATAAATCGATTTATGGATATCCATAAATCGATGTGAATTAATGATATACATAAATCGAATAATGGATATTCATTATTCGATTTATTGATATCCATTAATCGAATTATGGATATCCATTATTCGGCTGATTTATGGATATCCATAAATCAAATTATGGATATCCATAAATCAAATTATGGATATCCATAAATCGTTTTATGGATATCATTAATTTAGATCGAAATATGGATATCCATTAATCGAATTATGGATATCCAATATTCGGCTGATTTATGGATATCCATAAATCGAATTATGGATATCCATATTTCTCCTCTGCAAATAAACCTAATGATTAATGACTGCTCCCTTTGCAAAAAAAAAAAAAATAAAAAAATAAAAAAAAAAGAACTCGACTTTTCGCGTCAGATTTCCGATTTAGGTGTGTAATAAAAGCCGGGATGGAGGTGGAGGTAATGTCGGGTAGGGTTAGTGGTGGCCTATGGTGTGGGAGAGATATGTTTTGTTTGATTTGAGGTTTAACGTCCCCTTCAATGTTATTTAGGGCATTTTGGAAACGTTTCTTCCAGTTATGTTGGTCATTAAGCCTTCATTGAGATTACATGACATCTCAATCCCGCCGGCTTCGGTAGCTCAGTCGGATGCGCGTCTGACTGGTGATCAGGAGGAAGCGGGTTCGATACCTGCCGGGGTCGGCAACATTCTTTCGTGGAGATTGATCATGAAATATTTTTTACAGTCATTCTCTCCCTTCCGCTGATTCAAGAAGGGCAGTTATCAGTTTCTGGCGAAAGAATGTGCACTGTTCTGGTTAACTGCTTACGTATAAGCCTGAACAGGAAAAGTGTGAATAGGTAAACTGACCGGCTCAAAAATGACCTTAATTAGTGTTGACTGTGCCGTTAAACTCAAATACAAACAAACAAACATCTCAATCCCTGCCGCCCATTGACTCGCACGACTTTGTTTGGACAGACTTAGACCTTCTAAACGATTTACCAGTACTCTCAGCTCATACAGCCAAAACTATTTCTCCAAGCCCCAATTGGCGGGGGCCAGGAGATATATCTGAATCTGCTTGGTACTCCATACATCTCAAGTAAAGTATTTGTTTGTTTGATTTGAGGTTTAATGTCCCCGTCAACTCTGTAAAGGTCATTTTGGAGACGTTGCTTCCAATTTTGTGGGACTTTTACCCGACCTTGAGATGAAATGACATCTCAAGCCCTGCCGCCCAAATGAACCAATAGGGTTTTTTAACTCGTACCGCTTTGCCTGGGCAGGCTTAGATCCTCTAAGCGGTTTACCAGTACTCGTGTGCGGGTCGGTTTCAGCTCTGCGTGGAAGCATCATGCAGCTCATCTATTTCTTCAAGCCCCGATGGGCAGGGGTCGTCAAATAGAGTGTTATATGGATATATGTTAATACTATATATAACGACTGTGTGCATTTTTCTCCAGAAAGCATGCGCGGATTGCCTGTTTTGATCATTATAATCTTACGTCCAATTAGGTGCGCAGTCCTCATAGAGGTGATTCCAGAGGGACCGAATGCGTTGACCGGAATTTCCAGATCTTACGGCTGGTTCCGATAATTATTTAACTGCACACATGGCGAGCGTTCAGCGTATGCCGTCCGTTGCTTTGGAAGTCTTACGGGCTGAAAATGCTGCACGGCAGATAGGTCCCTTTGACCGGCCATCATCTTCCAGCGATGATGAAGGCCTTGAAGGTTTTGAAGATTTTTTCAATAAACAATCACGTGTTATAGGGAGAAATCATTAAACCAAAAGCTTTGGCGGTGATTTATGGATATCCATAATTCTAATTATGGATATCCATAAATCGATCTGAATTATGGATATCCATAAATCGAATTATGGATATCCATTATTCGGCTTATTTTTGATATCCATAAATCGAATTATGGATATCCATAATTCGATTTATGGATATCTATAAATACGGATTAAATAGTAAAACGGTGCCCCATACGTGTTTTCGTAATGTCTGAAAATCTATTGGCCAATCAAAGCCAATATGTTTTGAACCTCTTTGGGTTGGGGGAATGCTAGTTTGTTCGCGGCATCCGGGTCACATGACCAAGATGGCTACCACACCCATATATGGTTAAACCATTGAAAAGCTTCTTTAGAACCAGTCAAGATACTTAAATGATGATCTTAGGATTACCCCAGACACGGTCCAATTTTACAACCTGTCCTTTTCTATAGGAAAAATTAAAATAATTTATTTTTCAGAAACTATTACAGCCAGTGATGGCCCCCGCCCATAGGGGCTTGAAGAAATATATGGGCTGCATGATGCTTCCACGCAGAGCTGAATCCGGCCCGCACACTAGTACTGGTAAAGCGTTTAGAGGATCTAGGCCTGTCCAGGAACCGCGGTGCGAGGCGGACCATCCATGCTAATAAACCCTATTGGTTTCATTGGGTGACAGGGCTTGAGATGTCATTTCATCTCAATGTCAGGTAAAAGTCCCACAAAATTGGAAGCAACGTCTCCAAAATGACCTTTACAGTGTTGACGGGGACGTTAAACCACAAATCAACCAACCAACCAACCATTACAGCCAGTGAAAGTTGGTAGGCAATTAATTGAGATTCTTCACATATGTGTGGATTTGGTGAGTGAGTGTTTGAGTTTTTGGTCCCACCAACAACTAAGGTCATAATGGAGACGGGACCTCGGTTTAAAGACTCATCCGAATGTCCGGAGAAGCCAGGGATCGATCTTGCGACCCATAGTTTACAAGGCGAGTAGCGTAACCACTACACCACGGAGGATTCTGTGTGGATTTGGTACCGATTCCTCGCATGTGTGAAGTACGAGCGTATTGGTATCAATTATACTCTTGTGTGAGAAATTGGTACCAATTCTTCTCATGTGTGAGGAATCGGTACCAGTTCTTTACATGTAAGACACGTGTAATAGTAATTGGTACAAATTCTCCACATCTCATAAACACAGGTCACAGGTGTGACGAATACTTACCATTTCTTTACACGTCAGACATTGTCAACGAATTCTTCACATGTGTGAGAAATTGATACCAATTCTTCACACCCTATAAAAAGTCGCACTAGTTTTTCACAGGTGTGACGAATACTTACCAATTCTTTATACGTCAGAAAATTCAGACATCAAAATTTTTCGAAATTGACCATATGTAAATTTGGGTCTGAAATTTACGAAATGAGAAATTTACGTTTCAACAAAGCCATCCCTAGACATATTGGAAGTGTTGGTGGTGACAGTGACGCAGGTGTGTGGCAAGGTATACTGTGTTCTTCTTCTTCTTCATCTTCTTCTTCTTCTTCTTCTTCTTCTTCTTCTTCTTCTCTATTAAATCATATTATGCCGATTTCTAATTTTCGTTTAAATATACACGTGTAGCTTTTTAAAAAAATCTTAGAAAGCCTTCCCAAGACAAGTTTTAGGATACAGCGGTCTTGAACAGTTCTGCGTTGTGTTATCCAGGGTCCGACACTGGCTGCAAAACTGCATCTGGTGAGGAAATCACGACGACCATACTGACATTGACCACCCGTCAGCATTTGTATACCCACAATTCAAAACAACTTATTAGAAACCATATTACCGCTGATAAGTGACTTTTGTTTCAAATACAGCTAAGCACGGGACATGTCAAGACATTGCCCAGTGAAAACCAACATGTCATCCCCGTTAGGAATGACAAAAAGTCTGTTCTAATATCAACATAGACAACTGATAAACTATCTTAACATGTCGGTACAGTTACTATATGTGGTAATGTTTGTTTGTTTGTTTGAGGGAGGTTTAACGTTCCCGTCAACACTATTTGGGTCATTTTGGAGACGCTGCTTTCAATATTGTGCGACTTTTACCCGACATTGAGATAAAATGTCAATACATGTATATGCACGGACGGTTCAACTCGCACCACTTTGCCCGGGCAGGCTAAGATCCACTAACTTATGTACGGTCGATTTCAGCTCAGCGTTAACCATTTATACCTCCTTTACTTAAATATTCACTTGCGCACACATAACACACGCAAAATCAATGCACTAAGAGTACTGGTGGGTCGATTGTCGCTTACTATAGGTCGGAAAAAGTCCTGGACCGTGATTTAAGCTGCTTAATTTACCCTTGAAATCCGATTTTTAATTATATAGTGTACATCTTGATCAGACGCCGCATTCTGTGGCGTCTGGTCTGGGTCTTCACTGTTTGCCAAACCCAACCTATGATTCCAAGATAACCCTCTTACACAACACCCTGACATCAGTCACTGCGGCTGTTTTCTATAAAAAAATGTTATTCGGACAAGTCTGTGATAGTCACGTGGACTGAAGAGCTTTTCTGCTTAGGAATTTTGGGTAGTCGGAAAAGGAGCTCATCACGAAAACACGCCTATATAATTTTGACCCCTTGAACCCCACTTTCATATAGTGAAAGGGTAAACCTTATTTTTCATATTTCTGCTCATATACATAGATTCTGGGTACTTGTTAGAACCGCGCGTTCCGTAATCTATTTTTGAGCAGAAATATAAAAAAGTATTAGATATTTTTTTTTCTGAAATTTTTCAGTTTTGGGTCGATTGTTTATCAATCGACTCAAAGGTATAAAGGACAAAACCTCTATTAGTGCTTGAGTCCACGTGACTATCACTGATTTGTAGGAATCCACGCAGATTATTTATAGAATTTTATCGCAGTGAGGTCAGCGTGTTTACGTGAAAAGGTTAACTGTAAAATCTGTGCTGGAATCATGGGTTGGGCTAGGCAAACAGTGTAGACCCAGATCAGACGCCGCAGAACGCGGCGTGTGATCAGGGTCTTCACTGTTTGCTTAGAGTATAGGAATTTAAGGGTCAGGCGCCGAAAAACGCAGCGTCTGATCAAGGTCTAAACGGTTTGCTTTCAGTACAGGCGTTTAAGGGTTAAATGAAACAGTCCACGCTCATGCCCATTTTTCCTAACTACACCCAGAGACAATCGACCCACCAGTACTCTCAGTGCTTTGATTGTTTTTAGGGCAAAATTTTCAATTGCACGACCCGCAGAAAAAGCGACCGACTGAAGTCGGTTGATTTTCTAAGAGTGCCCTAAAATCACCGTGTCATTCTGTCAGTCTGTCATTCTGTCAGTCTGTCATTCTGTCAGTCTGTCTGTCCGTCCGTAACCCGTTTGTGAAAATTGGTGATAGTGACTTAACCGCTTGGAATATTTAAACAATTTTTGGCATACTGATAGATATCAATAAGATCTAACCAATGAACTTGCAAAATATTACATTCCATTTAGTATATCCTCGCCGAGGGGAAAATGTGAAAATTTTCGAACTGCTTCTCCTCGGAAACCGTTGGGCCGATTGAAGTCAAATTTCATATGGAGCCTCTATGGGATGGGGGAAACCAACATTTGCTCATGGGGTCCAGGTCACATGACCAAAATGGCCGCCAAGCCATATATGGTCTGTCTGTCTGTTCGTCCGTAACCCTTTTGTGAAAATTGGTGATAGTGACTTAACCGCTTGGAATATTTGAACAATTTTTGGCATACTGATAGATGTCATTGAGATCTAATCAATGAACTTGCGAAATATTACATTCCATTTAGTAAAGCCTCGCCGAGGCGAAAAATGTGAAAATTTTCGAACTGCTTCTCCTCGGAAACCGTTGGGCCAATTGTAGTCAAATTTCAAATGGAGCCTCTATGGGATGGGAGAAACCAAAATTTGCTCATGAGGTCCAGTCACATGACCAAAATGGCCGCCAAGCCATATATGGTAAAAACCCTTCAAAAATAGTGTTCTCCAGAACCACTGGGCAGATTTCCACGAAACTTGATAAATAGCATCTGGGACGTAGGCCGATCATAAATTGCTAAAATGGTGACCCTGGGTTGACATTGACCTTCTTTGTGCCTAGGTCAAACTTTGACACATATGCTTTTGTATAGGAAAAGTGAGAATGCATTTTATCCTGCAAACGATTCAGAATACAGTACTAAAGTATAAGATATATTTTGTTCCTTACGATAAGGCGCATTTATTGGGGGAACCGTTTTAGGTCCAGGTCACATGACCAAAATGGCCGCCATACCCATATATGGTAACACTCATAAAGCTAAAAGCATTCGGCGGGTCGTGCACTTCAGCTGAAGCACTGGTTTATTTTAATAGGCATGTTTTCGTAAAGTCTGCTGATCAACCCTACTGTTTGTCATGGCATTTGTTGAGAAATATTCGTCTCTGCACATGCGCTTGAAATTCTGAGCTCAAAACCTAAACAACGGGCCTCCCTGGCCTAGTGGTTAAGAGCGCTGACTCTTGATCATTATGTCTCTCACCGCTGTGGTTCGAGCCTCGCTCAGGTCACATGTGAGACGCCAAGTTCTGCAACGGAAGGTCAGGTGGTTTTTCTCCGGGTACTCCGGTTTTCGCCCATCTCTGATTAACGATCTGCTCGATATAAGTGAAATAATCTTAAAAGGGCCGTAAAACCAAAAAAAAAAAAAAAAAAAAAAAAGAAAAATAAAGAAATAAAAAATAAACATGAATGTTGTTATTGACGTAGTCAATATTCAATTTCGTTATGGCCCTTTCAAACAAATTTGAAATGTTTAAGCATTTAAACTTCAAGCGCCTGTGATCTTTCCGACATCATTCTTCAAGAGCATTTGCACAGGTTTACAACATTTTTTTGCAGTTTAATTTCAATCTGATTTGGCATTTACATGTTCAAGTGTTTACATCAGTGACTAGCCTTGTAGCCTGTTGTGTAAACTAAATATGGGAGAGTTAAGGATGGAGTTATTCAAGGCTTGGTGATTGTTGCGACTTTAAGACACCAGTTCGCACAAAACGTACATTTTTCTTCATGGCTACCAGTGAAATCTGCTTTATAGTGCAGATTTCAGTAATAATCATAGAATAAATCATGTATTTTAACAGCAGTACATGAAATGTAGTTTTTATATTTCGTCGACAGCGGTATTAATCAGACTAGGATACCATCGACGGTCGTATTTCTAATAATCGACATCCGTATTCCGACATTTTTCAAAGGTCTATAAAAATTCCCAGAGTGCATAAATTATGTCAAACCCACGTTGTTCTTGAAGCGTAAATGGTAGATAAAATATATATGGTGTTTTATTGCTTTCCTACTTTTCATAAAGCATTAGATTAATGAAATTCTGTGAAAACTGATTTTTTCGAAAGAACCGGTATTTTATAGTGTTTTTCAGACTCACGACTCTCTATAAGTGAACAGACAATTAACAGCTTGTCTCTTTAAAACACCGACATCGTTTGTAAATGTTTAAACTAACGCTTTCGCCTCTCCAAGTGCATCAAAATCGAAGACCCTCCTCTGTCGACAACCGTACAGCTCGGTCGTAAGCCGTATTTCTCGGTCGACAGCAGCTTTACACAGTACCGGCTCGGTCGACAACAGGTATAGAAAATGGTATTACCCCCGTGATAAGCCTGCATTACTTTTGTAGATAACACCGCAAAAAAAAAAAAAAAAAAACACGAAATTTTTTTGGATGAAAATTTTGGAAATTTTCTTATTTCTGCTCAAACTATAGACTGGTGTGTACGCGTTGGAAAGCGGGTATTTAAGGAAGTGTCGAATAAATAAATAAATAAATAAATAAATAAATCATGTAATCTGGACTACATAAACGCTTCCTATTACACTCGCGAGGTAGATCCTCACCATCATTCAGTCTTTTAATGACGACTGGGTTTCTAGGTCATCTGACAAAAATGCCTATATATAGATTTGAATCCCACTTTTATATTGTAACACTGGGGTTTACAGAGGTAAAATTTACAATGTATTTGTATAGGTGGGCAGTTTCTGGATTCATGTCTTCAACTTTGTGTTAACAAATTGTTAAAGAGCCAATATGTCAATTAACCCTTTTCGTACCAAACGGAATCTTCCTCCTTATATATAGCAGGAGTCCATTTCCAAACTTAGGTGTGTCAGGTCGCGTTTTCATCCAAATTTATTTGGAAAATGGCTGAACTCCTGGCAAACAGTGGAGGCCCTGATCAGACGCCGCGTTCTGCGGCGTCCGATCAGGGCCTGCACTGTTTGCCAGGGTACCCGTTTTGGGGTTTCTGGTACTTAATGGGTTAATGATGTCCTTCATGTGATCAGTCCGCCCGCCGGGCAAAGCAAACAAACGTCGACTCTCTGTGGCAAACAGCGAAGGCCTACACAAATTGATTGCAATAAAAACTGTCTGCACTAATTGCAGCCAAACATCTAATTATGATATTTTCTTAATGCCTTTTAATTTAAATTCTACATAATGGTAGCCAATTGTAGCTTTTCGACGTATTGGTGTATTTTGATATGAATGACTTAGTGTCTTCTTTCATCCATTCTTTCTTCTTTCCGTTCGTTTGTGTGCCTGTCTGTCTCACAGTGGGTCAGTTGATCTTATTTTATATTTAAGACATAATACCATGCATTATCAAGAATTAAGGAAAAGTATTCATTCATTCATTCATTCATTTCCTAAGTTTTACAGGTTTTCGTCATGCAGCTCCCGAGTTCTTTCTACAGATGGAATAAATTAATTAATTAATTCATAAATATACAAAATAAATTAAATAAATAAACATTATGAGTCTGTGTGAGTAAATTTCCACCCATGACTATCTTGTCTTGCTGGCGCTCGTGGACTTAGTCATTTTCACGAGAGAAAATGCAGGTGCCGAAAAGCTGACTTCCTTATTTTCAAATCAAAATAGAAGAACTATGTTTTTAATTGAGTATTAAATGGTATATATCATTGCAAGCGTATAGAAATTTTCCTTCTAGTCATGACTTATAAAAGAACCAATGAGAAAGTAACAAGTTTTAAATTAGCATTCGAATGTAGGTTCAGGAGCATTTTGCCAAAATATGCATACGATGAATAGGAATACGACTCCCACGTTTCAAAGAAAAATGGAAGAACTAAGTCGTTAATTTATTTTTACAAATTTTATATCTAATTCCTTGTTAATAAAAGAACTTTTTGAAAATAACTTACAATGTTTTGTCACATTCTTCTAAAATTGTAATTTAATCAATTTAATACGGCTTTCCTATTAATTTCTATACAATTTTGGTGGTGATGTTTTCATGTAAGTCTGCGGCGACTGTCGCAAATCGATATCGGATATTTTTGTGAAACTACGAGGATTGTTCCCTAGGCTATCGCGGTTTATTTTTGTAACGGTTGTCTTTGGGTGTTTATGTCGCTTGTATTATTTTATTTTGGATAGCCTATTGGCCATTTGGTGGGAAAGTAACTGTCCTTTTGGCTTTCCGCTATTGATGTTTCCATTAGGGTCTGTTGTTTCAAGTTTGTGTTTCTTTTCCTTTGGTGTCTCTGGTAGGAGCTGAGGGTTAATTGTATCGATTCCTGATCATTGCCTCCACTTCTATTTTGCGTAGTTTATGATACCGAAACCCTGATTAAGAAGTTTAGTTGTTAAAATTATTACGAGCGTTGAAGTTAGATACATGATTAGACACTCCGGCAAATCGAATTAATTGCGAAATATAAACGCCATAGGATGCCGCAAGAGGAACATCACCATCCAAGTAAGGAAAATTAACAATCTCAAACTCAAAATCATCGAGTTTATTATAAATTTTGCAATACACAAATCCATCTACAATAAATAGGTGTAAATGAAAAACGGGGCCTCGGTATCAGAAGAATTTGCTTTTTTAAACTGAAGTTCCTGGGAGGGGGGTCCTTTTGACTGACCAAATCATCGAAATAGGTATTGTCAATATTTAATAAATCATCCAATTATCTAGAAGTCGAGCTAAAGGCTTCAATGATTTCAGCTTTGTTTTCAGCAGAAAGGGACATAATGAACTCTTTCATAACAAAACAAGATCAAATCAACCACAAGGAGTGCGCAATTTGCCCCCATCGGAATACCCTAAACTTGACTAAATACATTGGTACCAATCTTATGTAAATATTGTCAAGTAGAAAGGTGAGAGCTTCACACACTTTCTGACATGATCATAACATATAATTTTTATGATCTTCAGAAGTGAAAAAAAAAAATCTTACATTACTTGCAAGATAGAGGGAGTCGTCCCTATGAAATGTCCATTCAATTAAAAATAAGGTTTTTCTTTTATAAGGTTATGAGGAAGTGTTGTGTAAACTGGAATAATCATAAGTAGACAGACATGAAGCAAGACAATGTCTGGATTTCAATGTATTTAAAACTTCAGTAGAATTTTTATAGTCCAAAACCAATTTCTCCCTGATCATTCAAAGACTTTGTCGCGATATTTAATCACGTGTTTTTTGATGGCAGTAAAACACGAAGTTAATAATTTGGAGGGTTCAGTGGTGGTTCAAGAGCTTGAAGTTGCAATAACCCGTGATTTGTATGGTCTTTTATGAAGTTTAGGTAACCAATATAATGTAGGAAGCTTGTCTTGGCCTTCTGTAACACATACAGCAAACTTGGTGGCTGAATGACAATTTGGTCATCCACTTAAGCCCTTTCTACAGCCAAAGGGTGCAGTTCATAGGTCATAGTACCACCAAGTTCTTGCTGAAAAGTGTTAACAAAGTGAAACAGTCAAACAACGACCACATTGTTAGCAGCCTTATCTAAACAAAACCAGGCTGCATACGCCTAAGCGATTTTCGATTTTCAAAGTAACCAGAATATGCTCAATGATCCTAAAGGAAAAGAAAATATAATCTGCACGTTTGTATCCATGTAAATACCACCTTATAAAGATACCTGGCTTGTTTGACAAAGGCATAAAGATTAGCTCATATGTTTCTCTAGCATAGATTATGGGCACTTGTTAGAGAACTCACCATCAAAGTTTGTAACGGAATCCGAGAAATTTGGTAAAAAGAAGAAAATAAAATGAAAAACTATCACGAAAGCACGCCTATACTATTTTGACACCCCTTAAGCCCGGCTTTGATACAGTAAAACTGGGGCTTACAAGGGTATACATTACTTTTTCTTATTTCTGCTCAAAAACATAGTCTATGGCCTCGCCGAGCCGGTTATAACGAGTTCTCACATTACATGTATATATTTTTAGCAGAAATATGAAAAATAACAGCATTTTTTATCTGAACATTTTAGTTTTTTGGTGGTGGTACAATTATCAATATATTTGAATATGCTCGTTTTTTTATAATGTCATTTAAAGAGCCATCAAAGAAAACATTATCTCCCATAGGTGTTATATGGTGGTTTTGAATTAAGGGAATCAAATAACTTTGTCTACGAAATTGTCGTATCTACACAATGAACTCCCTTAGACAACCTATACAAATTGTATTGGTAATATATTTTAAAAGTATACCTGTCGAGACTGCACATGCACGCAGTCTCGTCAGGGTCTTTCCCCATCGCAGATATGTAGAGGAAACTTGTAGATTTGTTTTGGAGTTTTACTCCCCAGTGAGTACTTTCAAGGTTATATAGAGCCGGTCAGTTTATATGTCGACACTTTTCCCGGACAGGCTTGTACCTAAGCGGTTAACCAGTACCTTGTACATTCTTTCGCCAGAAACCCACAAATGCCCTTCTTGTATCAGCGGAAGGAAGAAAGCGACCGTAGAGAAGATTTCACGATAAATCTCCACGTTCGAATGTCGCCGAGCGGGCAGGTAGCGGACTCGCAACCCCCTTATCGCGGATTCGACTGAGCTACCGACGCCGGCGGAGACTTTGAAATGGCTTCGTGCAAGAAGTCACGTGTCTCTGGCCATACAGATTATCCTCTTTATACCGATATTTTATATCATTACGAAATCACGCCTATACAAATACATTGTAAACTTTATCGCCGAAAAAATAAATATGAAAATTTTAAGATGAAAAAATGTGATATTTTTCTTATTTCTGCTCAAAATTTAGATTGTTGGTATTCGTTGGAACCGCCTCATCGAGGCGGTTCTAACGAGTACCCACAGTCTATATTTTAGAGCAGAAATAAGACAAAATAAGGTTTACCCCTGTAAATCCCAGTTTTTCTATATGAAAATGGGGTGCAAGGGGGTCAAAATTATTTGGGCGTGTTTTCGTGATGTAACGCCAAAACTCGTTTCAACGACTATTTCTGATTAACGATTCCTAAGCTTAAGATGGGAAGGGTCAATGGAGATATTCAAGAATATAGTATATGTTGAGTAAGACAACAAATAATGTGGATATTTGTTAGAATCGCCTCCGTGAGGCGATTCTAACAAATGTCCGCATCATTTCTTCTTGGAGTAATTGAGGGGAAAGCACCCTTTATTGCCTATTATACTACTCCTTATTGTGTTTCTTTATAGTGACAAATTCTTTGTAACGTTAAAGTGTTAGGGAACAATCGCTTGTTTGTTTGATACGAGATTTAACGTCCCCGTCAACACTGTATAAGTCATTTTGGAGACGTTGCTACCGATTTTGTGGTACTTTTACCCAACATTGAGATGAAATGACATCTCAAGCCATGTCGCCCAATGAAACCAATAGGGTTTATAAGCATGGACGGTCCGACTCGCACCGATTTGCCTGGTCAGGCTTAGATCCTCTAAACGGTTTACCAGTACTCGTGTGCGGTCGGTTTCAGCTCTGCGTGGAAGCATCGTGCAGTCCATCTATTTCTTCAAGCCCCTATGGGCGGGGGCCGGAAACACATTACGAAAACGCTCATATACAAATAATTTGTAACCTTTATCGCAGAAAAAATGAAAATTTTAAGATGAAAAATTGTGATTCTTCTTCTTATTTCTGCTCAAAATATAGATTGTGGGTACTCGTTAGAACCGCCTCGGTTCTAACAAGTACCCACAATCTATATGTTAGAGCAGCAATAAGAAAAATAAGGTTTAGCCTGTAAACCCCAGTTTTACTATATAAAAGTGGGGTTCTAGGGGGTCAAAATCATATAGGCATGTTTTCGTGATGCAACGTTATAACGTGGGTTCTCTGGATTTGTTTGCTGCGCATGCGTAACTGTGGAACCGAAATCGGAGGCTGTAAAGATATTTCACAATGGATGATTTTGCAGGTATTTTCGGTCGCAAGAAGAGAGCTATTGACGCCCGAGCTAGACAGTGTATGGAACAATGCGCAGATTGTAAACCCCTGTTATTGCCTACCCAAGAACAAATGATCAGATCTGGTGAGTATAGTACTTAGTAACCTTAACCTGTTCATTACAATATTTGCAAGCGTCATTTCCAAATATTCTGTCTTACATCACAAAGACACGCCTACATGTATATAATTTTGCCCACTTAAACCCCGCTTTATGTACATGTAGTCTAATTAGGATTTACATGGTTATACGTTGTTTTTTCTTATTTCCGCTCAAAAACATAAATTGTGGGTAAATTTCTGTGACGCTTTAGTAATTTACCAATAAATGACAATATACGTTTCCACTTAACATTACAAAAACACACCTTTTCAAATATATTGAAGTTTTTACCACCAAGAAAGAAAATGAAAATTTTCATGTAAAAATTCTGATATTTTTCATATTTCTGATCAAAACATAGATTTGGGAACTCGTTAGAACCGCCTCGATGAGATGGTTCTAAGTTCTAACGAGTGCCTACAAGTTATGCTTTGAGCAGAAATAATAAAGAAAAATGTATACCCCAATAAACCCCAGATTTACTGCATACAATGCGGGGGGTTAAGGGGTCAAAATAATATGGGTGTGTTTTCGTGATGTTCAATTTCTACAGACAAATTTCCATTTTCAAAGCCAATTAGCTTATTTGTCTGGCGATATTTTTTTTCTTATTTCTACTAAAAGGATAGGTTGTGGGTACTTGTTATAAACGCCTCTTTGAGGCGGTTCTAACATGTATCCACAACCTATGCTGTATATCTCTGTAAATTCCGGCTATCTCTCTATATACAAAGAGAAATTTACAGACGAAAACACGTCACTCTATACAAATACATTGTAGCCTTTATCTCCGAAAATATGAAAATTTTAAGATGAAAAAATATGATTTTTTTTCTGATTTCTGCTCAAAATACAGATTGTGGGTACCCACAATCTATATTTTAGAGCAGAAATTAGAAAAAAGGTTTTACCCCTGTAAACCCCAGTTTTACTGGTCAAAATAATATAGGCGTGTTTTCGTGAAGTTAACATAATGTGGTCAGATGCCACACTACGTGAATGGTGTACCTTCAGTGGCGACAGATCCAGGTCTACGCTGTTTGCCAATGTACCGGAATATGTTAAATCATCACGAAAACACGCCTATATAATTTTGACCCCCTTGAATCCAACTTTTATATAGTAAAACTGGCGTTTCCGGGGGTATACCTTATTTTTCTTATTTCTGCTCTAAAATATAGATTGTGGGTACTCGTTAGAACCGCCTCGATGAGGCGGTTCTAACGAGTGCCCACAATCTATCTATTGAGCAGAAATAAGAAAAATATCACAATTTTTCATCATAAAATTTTCCTTTTTTCGGCGATAAAGGTGGCATATAAAACGAAAGAAACCTGCATGACTAGTGCGACCAGCAACCCACATCGGTCCACGTGATCTGCGGCGTAAAAGTATTTCCCTCTTCGCGATGATAAACCACGTAACCCTGAAACTGGAATTTGTTTTGTGTGTGTGAACTGATTTTTAGCTCACCGTCACGTAGTGACGAGGTGAGCTTTTGGGATCACTTTTTGTCCGTCGTCCGTCGTGCGTCCGTGCGTGCGTGCGTCCGTGCGTAAACAATTTCTTCAAACGACATCTCCTCCTAAACCACTGATCGGATTTTGACCAAACTTCACAGGAATGATCCTTAGGTGGTCCCCTTTCAAAGTTGTTCAAATGGTTCCGGTCCGTTGCACATCTAGGTCACAGGAGCCAAAAATATATTTTTTTCACTGAAAACTTAAAAAATCTTCTTCTTTGAAACCACAAGGCCCAGGTCTTTGATATTTGGTATGAAGCTTCATCTAGTGGACCCCTACCAAGATTGTTCAAATTATAGTGCTGGGGCACAAAATGCCCCCGCCCCGGGGCCCTTTGGTTTTACATAGGCTTATTTATGGAAAATCTTTAAAAATCTCCTTCTCTGAAACCACAAGGCCCAGGACTTTGATATTTAGTATGAAGCTTCATCTAATGGACCTCTACCAAGATTGTTCAAATTATAGCGCTGGGGCCAAAAATACCCCCGCTCAATGGCCCTTTGGTTTAACATAGACTTATATAGGGAAAATCTTTAAAAATCTTCTTCTCTGAAACCACAAGGCCCAGGTCTTTGATATTTGGTATGAAGCTTCATCTAGTGAACCCCTACCAAGATTGTTCAAATTATAGTGCTGGGGCACAAAATGCCCCCGCCCCGGGGCCCTTTGGTTTTACATAGGCTAATATATGGAAAATCTTTAAAAATCTTCTTCTCTGAAACCACAAGGCCCAGGACTTTGATATTTAGTATGAAGATTCATCTAATAGACCTCTACCAAGATTGTTCAAATTATAGCCCTTGGGCCAAAAATGCCCCGGCTCCGGGGCCCTTATGTTTTACATAGACTTATATAGGGAAAATCTTTAAAAATCTTCTTCTCTGAAACCACATGGCCTAGATCTTCGATATTTGGTATGAAGCTTCATCTAATGGACCTCTACCAAGATTGTTCAAATTATAGCCCTTGGGCCAAAAATGCCCCCCCCCTCCGGGACCCTTTTGTTTTACATAGACTTATATAGGGAAAATCTTAAATCTTTATAAATCTTCTTCTCTGAAACCACAAGACCTAGGTCTTTGATATTTGGTATGAAGCTTCATCTATAGGACCCCTACCAAGATTGTTCCAAATTATAGTGCTGGGGCCAAAAATGCCCCCCCCCCACGCCCCAGGGCCCTTTGGTTTTACATAGGCTTATACAGGGATAATCTTTAAAAATCTTCTTCTCTGAAACCGCACAGCCCAGGACTTTGATATTTGGTATGAAGCTTCATCTAATGGACCTCTACCAAGAATGTTCAAATTATAGCCCTGGGAACAAAACTGCCCCCCGCTCTGGGGCCCTTTGGTTTTACATAGACTTATATAGGGAAAATCTTTAAAAATCTTCTTCTCTGAAACCACAAGGCCTAGTCCTTTGATATTTTGTGTGAAGCTTCATCTAGTGGACCTATATCAAGATTGTTCAAATTATAGCCCTGGGACCAAAAATGTTCCGCTCTCGGGCCCTTTGGTTTTACATAGACTTATATAGGGAAAATCTTAAAAAATCTTCTTCTCTGAAACTGCATGGCCAAGGACTTTGATATTTGGTATGAAGCTTCATCTAATGGACCCCTACTAAGATTGTTCAAATAATAGCCCTTTGGCAAAAAATGCCCCCACTTCGAGGCCCTTTGGTTTTTCATGGACTTATATAGCGAAAATCTTTAAAAATCTTCTTCTCTGAAACCACAAGGCCTAGGTCTTTGATATTTGGTGTGAAATTTCATCTAGTGGACCTATATCAAAATTGTTCAAATTATAGCCCTTGGGCCAAAAATGTCACCGCCCTGAGACCCTTTGGTTTTACATAGTCTTATAAAGGGAAATATTTAAAAATCTTCTTCTCTGAAACTGCAAGGCCCATGTCTTTGATATTTGGTATGAAGCTTCATCTAGTGGACCTCTACCAAGATTGTTCCAAATTATAGCCCTTGGGCCACAAATGTCCCCAGCCCGGGACCCTTTGGTTTTACATAGACTTATATAGCCCCGATGCAAATTTGGTTTTACATTGGTTTATGTATGGAATATCTTTAAAAAAATCTTCTTCTCTGAAACCGCAAGGCCCAGTTCCTTGATATTTGGTGTGTAGCTTCATCTCGAAGACCTTTGCCAAGATTGTTCATATTATAGCCTTTGTTGATGTTTGGTATGAAGCTTCACCTTTAAGACCTCCCTCAGCATTATGCACATTAAAGCCCTGGGGCCAATAATGACCCTCCCTGGGGCCCACTAAGTCTTGTTACACTATGGATCAGGTGAGCGATCCAGGGCCATCATGGCCCTCTTGTTTTACATTACCGTCAACACTATTTAGGTTATGTTGAATAGTTTTGGACTTTTGTGCGATCGGTTTCAGTTCCGCGTGAAAAATCGTGCATCCCGATCTATTTCTCTGAGCCCCGATAGGGGGGGGGGGGGCACTGAAATTGGAGGTAAGCCGGTCAAAAAGAAATAATAATATAGACGCGTCCACTAAACGACCTCAGCATTATTTATTTGTAAAAAATCAGATTGGTGTTCTCCAGGATCATCGGTGATAATCAAAACCTGTCAACAGAACTCATTAGTCACTGTGTTTGAAAACGCGAATCGTAAATACCACATAGGTAAGCTGGTCAAATGCCACAGAGGTAAGCCGGTCAAAAAGAAATAATAATATAGACCACCTCAGCACTATTTATTTGTAAAAAATAGTGCTCTCCAGGATCCTTGGTGATAATCAAAACCCGTCAATGGGAATCATTAGTCACTGTGTTTGAAAAATCGAATCGTAAATACCACAGACAAACATTAAGTTTTTTTTTCAACTCTTGGATCAAATTGCTCTACATCCTACATGTATATAATACAGTAAAGTTCCTATATTAAGACCACCTTTGTGACTCTTCAAAATTTGTCTTTAAGACCACTTTTGAACAGTCCGAAGGTGGTCCATCACCATGGTACATTTTTTGGCAGAAAACACACAGAAAGATTAAGTGCAGCCCTCAAAATAAGCTGTTTAAAGCATTTTGGTGGTTTACTGTAATTAACAACTTCACTGTAATTAATAACTTCACCTACACTCTATGTACAGATCAGGTGTCGCTGATCAAACCTGGCAGGTCCCTGACATAAAAAAACAACAAATTCATTAGCGCCAAACTCTCTGATGTGATAATATCTACAGGTAATTTCATGTCAATTTTTTTTTTTTTTTTTTTTTTGTGATGGAAATGATGTCATTTGTCTTATTTCTGCCACAAAGAATTGTTTCGCCTTATAGAGATACTCTCAAAGTATGCTGTTGTTTTGTTTACTTCAGCAAAACATACGTGTAATTAATGTATATATCCTTGTATACCCCAACTTTCAATGATATATACATATGATGTTTCATTTCAAGAGAATAGAATAACTAATCATTTCCTTGGCTGCTCATCTACCGTGACCATAAAAAATCCCGGGATTCTTCCGACTTTCGGATGACTCTTTAGACCGAGGTCTTAGCTGTTGGTGGGACACACACACACACACACACACACACACATACACACACACACACACATACCATATACAAGTCAAAGGCAATGTTTTTTTTCATATCACAACACAAACACGTAAGTGTAGTATCTGCGACGATTGAAGGAATGCAGTCTCGAGTATGTTATTAGGTGACCGGTAGAAGAGCATGTCCGCCTGATGCTGATGAAATTATCCTAACATGCGAGTTACCAAAAATAAGGGAGGGGATGTGGCGGTGAGAAGCAACGTCGGGTCGACTTCGATATGACGTTGTCACGCCGTATCGATGTCGGCCTGGCGTTTGCTTGGTAGCAGAAATAGGCAGTTTTGTGAAGCGACAAAATGCAAATTTAAACACGAGACCGAAGCAAGTTCAGAAGAAGCGAAGGAGCATTTATAGTATACTCTGCAGTGAAATCAATGTATATCGGAAACAAATAAAAATGATATTTTCACATTGTGAAAAATAACATGACCTTGTTCTTTTCACAGTAACAGCCCGGACTACATTTTCTCGGCAAAAGTCATGTCCTACCGATAAAATAATACTGTAAAATGCCTTGAAAACCACTCTTTGAACTGTTTTCAAAATGGCGATCTGTTTATGTTTTGAAACTGACAATTGTGACGTCATATATGACGAGCCATGACAAATTTGTGACGTACGATACGATTGATCAATTATCGTAAATATCCGTATAAAATTAGAAAATAATAGTAAACTTTATAATTTTTTTCGGCAGATACCAAAAATATTTCATCTGGTGTGTTGAAAACATCCGAATTTTCACTCGTGCTTCGCACTTGTGAAAATTTGGATGTTGTCAACACACTCGATGAAATATTTTTAGTATCTACCTAAAAATAGTAAATATCCTCTATATGTACGCGTCATGGGGCCAGTTGTTCATCACGAAAACAAGCCTGTATAAATATGGCCCCATTCAACCCCACTTTTGTAGCGTAAAACTGTACGGTACAGTATAGGGGTAAACCTTATCTTTCCTATTAATGCTCTAAAATATAGATTGTGGGTAATCGTTTGAACCGTTCTAAAGAGTACCCACAATCTATATTTTGAGCAGAAATAAGAAAAATATCATATTTTTTATGTCCCCGGTAGCGATAGCGGGGACATATTGTTTTTGCCCTGTCTGTTTGTTTGTTTGTTGGTTGGTTTGTACGTGGACAACTTTAACGTTGGTCATATCTTTTGAACCGTTTGAGATGCAGCCTTCATATTTGGCATGTAGGTTCCTTGTGACAAAGCTTGGCATTCATTCAAAGCATTTTGACCTGTGACTTTGCCCTTTGACCTACATGTACATGTACTTAAAATAACAATGTAACATTTTGGTCATAACTTTTGAACCATTTGAGATAGAGCCTTCATATTTTGCATGTAGGTTCCTTGTGACAAGAGCTTTTTATTTTATACTCTGCAGTGAAATCAATGCATATCGGAAACATATAAACATGATATTTTCACACTGAGAAAATAAATAACTTTCACATTGTAAAAAATAACATGACCTTGTTATTTTCACGGTAGCAGCCCGAACTACTTTTTCGCGCCAACAGTCATATGTTATCAATAAAATAATTCTGTGAAATACCTTGAAAACCACTCTAACTGTAAAGTTTTTGTATTCAAAATGGCGATCTGTTTATGTTTTGAAACTGACAGTTGTCACGTCATATATGACAAGCTAGGTCAAAATTGTGACTGATCAATTACCGTTAATATCCATAATTATAAAATAAAAGAAAATTTACCTTTTTTCGGCGGATAACTTCGCACTCGTGAAAATCTGGATGTTGTCAACATACTCGATGAAATATTTTGGTACCCACCTGAAGAAAGTAAATATCCTCTATACATTCACACAAAACTTTTTGATTGACCTGTGGCCTTGACCTTAGATCTAAATAAAAGAAAACGTTAACTTTGGTCATAACTTTTGAACCGTTTGAGATACAGTCTTCATATTTGTATTTACAATCATCAAAAATAAAATTGACCTTTGACCTAAATAAAATGAAAAATTAACATTTTGGTCATAACTTTCGAACAGTTTGGGATACAGCCTTCATATTTGACATGTAGATTCCCTGTGATAAGAGCTTTACATTCATGCAAATCTTTGTTACCATGACCTTGACCATATACCTACGTAAAAGAAAAAAGAAAATTGATCATAACTTTTGAACCGTTTAAGATAGAGCCTTCAAATTTGACATGTAGGTTTCTTCTGACAACAAGAGCTTTACATTCATACATTTTTTCGACCTGTGACCTTGACCTATGACATACGTTAAAGAAAAATACTATTGTTTATAACTTTTGATCCGTTTAAGATTGGGCCTTCATATTTGACATGTAAGTTTATTGCGCCAAGGGCTTCACACTCAAACAAAAAATCTTGACCTGTGACCTTGACCTTGAACTGTCACCAACTTTGAAAAAAAATGCTATGCCCGGGGACATGTCCGTGTTTCACAAACACTTCTTGTTCATCTTAAAAGTTTCCTTTTTTTGCTTTCGGCTGTAGATTTTGCTATGTATTTGTATAGGCGTGTTTTCGTAATGCACAACTGACCAAAGTAGAAGTAAAACAAAGATCAGGAATTGATACAATTAACTTACTCCACCCATAAAAGACACCAAAGGGAAAGAAATACAAACATTAAGCGACCAGACCATAATGGAAACCTAAACAAAGGAAGGTCATAAGGACAGTTACTTTCCCACAAAATGGCCATATGGCCATCCAAAACCAAAAGACACAAGTGATACACATAGCAAGTAACAAACAACAACATAAATAAATCGCCACAGAAGAGCCGCCTTGGAACGGTCAGTGGAAGATTTCCACTGGGGGGGGTTAAATCGATTTTACGTGGCCACAATCCTCGCCCTTACTTCTGTCGCGATTTAGACAAATAATTTGTGTAGTCTGCATGAAGGCCTCCTAACTCATCAGTGCAACATCTCCGTGAACACAAAAATCAAAGAACCACAGAGGTGAGACAACGGTGAGGACTCGACAGCAAGAAACCACTGAAATGCTGGAGCAAAAGGAAACCAACAGTTAGACTCCGATGAGCCCGACCAGAGACAGAGCATCAGGCACCAACCAACATTATCTCTCTAATTTTCAATAAGCCTTTACGTTGGAGCCGTCATAGAATCTGAGGCCTGGCCGACCGGCGTGCAATTAAAGAGGGAAGCAAAGTTGCCAACCGTGATTGGGTTAACTACCATGCATGCAGTCTGTCGTATAATATCCATGTTGTACCCAATCTTTTTATATCGAAGAATGCTTTTACGAAATTGGGTGCTGAAGTCATTGCGGTTATATATTTTTCTGAATTTATATACTAAGTCACCATAAAATTCGGGTTCCGATAGACCTTGTTGCAGAAGAGATTTAAGTCCAATATTGAATTTTGAAATTAAATCAGAATGGCGTCTATAAAATTTTGAAAAGGCTTTGCGTAGTTTATGGTACCGATAACCCTGATTAAGGAGTTTAGCCGTTAATAATTTATTACGAGTGTTGAAGTCAGTTACATGACTACACACTCTAGCAAATCGAATTAATTGCGAAATATAAACGCCATAGGATGGCGCACTAGGAACATCACCATCCAAAAAAGGAAAATTTACAATCTCAAAATCAAAGTCATCGCGTTTATCATAAATTTTGCACGAAACAAATCCATCTACAATAGATAGATGTAAATCCAAAAACGGGGCCTCGGTATCAGAAGAATTTGCTTTATTTAACTGAAGTTCTAGGGGGTAAATCTGACTGATCAAACCATCAAAATAGGTATTATCAATATTTAATAAATCATCTAAATATCTAGAAGTAGAGCTAAAAGCTTCAATAATTTCAGATTGGTTATCAATGGAAAGCGACAAAATGAAGTCTCTTTCATAACAATACAAGAACAGATCAGCCACAAGAGGTGCGCAATTAGTACCCATCGGAATACCCACAATTTGTCTAAATAACTTAGTACCGAATCTAATATAAATATTGTCAAGTAGAAAGGTGAGGGCATCACACACTTTCTGACATGACCAAAGTGTATAATTCTTATACTCTTTAGAAGTGAAAAATGCATTTCTGACATTACATGCAAGATAGAGAGAATCTTCTCTGTGAAAAGCCCATTCAATTAAATCATTAAGCTTTTCTTTTATAAGATTATGAGGAAGTGTAGTGTAAAGAGTGGAAAAATCGTAGGTAGACAGACTAGAAGCACGAAAATGTCTAGATTTCAATTTATTTAAAACCTCATTCGAATTTTTATAGACCAAAACAGATTTCTTCCTGATCTTTCAAAGACTTTATCACAATATTTAATTACATCCGTTTTAATAGCAGTAAGAGAGGAAGTTAATAATTTAGAAAGTTCAGTGGTAGTGCAAGAGCTAGAATTTGCAATAAACCGTGCTTTGTAAGGTTTTTTATGAAGTTTTGGTAACCAGTATAGCGTAGGAAGCTTATCTTGGCCTTCGTTAACACACACAGCAAACTTGGTGGCTGAAAGACAAACATGTTTATCTACTATAGCTCTCTCTTCAGCTAAAGGCTGAAGTTCTTAGGCCTTAGTACCACAAAGCTCCTGCTTAAGCGTGTTAACATAGTGGAGCCGTCACACAACGACGACGTTGTTAGCGACCTTGTCTGCAGGGGCCAAAACAAACTTCTTATGAAATTCTTGAATACGTAGTTTAAGATGACGTAAAGACGTTTTGGGCTTAGGAGGTAATAAGTTAGTATTTTGAGAATAGAAAGAAATGCGTTTATTCACTAGTTTTAAAATGCTAAGTTTCCAGTCCTTAAGGGCTTTATGCTCAACATACTCTCACTTACACCATCGATTACCGAATTCATTCAAGGAAGCAGCGATTTCATCTCTACATTTACTGAAATCAATTTTAGAAGGAAACCGATATTTCGGTCCTTTAGAAATTATATTCCTTATCCTAGAATCAGGAATAATTTTCAAATTGCCAGTAATTACAT
Source organism: Lucinisca nassula (assembly GCA_963580285.1). Lineage (NCBI taxonomy): Eukaryota > Metazoa > Mollusca > Bivalvia > Lucinida > Lucinidae > Lucinisca > Lucinisca nassula. The sequence goes on from OY757019.1 coordinate 11,986,627, forward strand.
GACCAGCAGCAGGATAGCAATACTTTGAGTTTTTACAATCACATGAATCAGGAGTATTAGTATCAATATCAAGATCTGAAACAAGTTTATTGAAATTAAAAATGATAGATCTAACAGGTTTGTTATATTTATAGCAAATTATAGGTGTTTCAGTAGTTTGAAAATAAGCAGGAAATGAAGAAAGCACCGATCTCTCACGGAAGATACTGGGCAAATGTATAAAATCCATACCCTTATTAATGAAGGATATTTTGAAGAAATGGCGTTTATGATTAATTTCAGAATCAATGTAAGGACGGAGAGTATGCTGAGTATAGCCCCTAGTTAAGAGAGCCGCATCATATAACTGATGAGAACTATCGTAGAATTTATTCGCCTCGGTGTCCAGAAGACGTAAAACAGAAACGGGTAATGAACTTAAAAATGAAAGCATAGAGTGGCGTCCACGATTTAATAATATAATTGACAGTCACTTCAGTCTAGTATTGTTTCGTTAGATAACGTATCGTTTAAACAGAACTACAAATATGGCAAATATACTAATATTTTTGCAGAATGCAAATGCAAAAGCTGCTGCGATTTTTTTTCTGCAAAAAAAAAAAGAGTATTAGATATTGTCCTTGCTAGAACAGTTAACAATATGACCAAAAACATCTCGTTAAGCCAAAAATGCTTTAGATCACTGGGCCATGGTCTGGGTCTGCAGTATGTATTTGCCAATGACACTTTTATACATCACAGTAACGCATCCGTGTTCACATGCATTCTTTCACATTACGCAAACTCGCCTATACAAATACATTGCCACCTTTATCGCCGAAAAAAATGAAGATTTCATGATGTAAAATTATGATATTTTTCTTATTTCTGTTCAAAATATTGACGTGGGTAACGAATACCCACAATCTATATTTTAGAGCAGAAATAAGAAAAGTTAGGGATACCCCGGAAACCCCAGTTTTACTATATAAAATGTGGGTTCAAGGGGGTCAAATTTATATAGGCGTGTTTTCGTGATGAAATCTCGAAAACTGTTATTTTTCCGAATAAAAACTTTGTTTTCTTATTTATACGCAAAACACATAGGTTTTGGGTGCTTGTTAGAGATGCCTCTAGCAGAAATAAGAAATATAGTGAATACCCCTGTAAACCCCAGTTTTGCCTGTATGAAATGGTGTCATTACATGGCCTTGTTAACGCGATGTCACTATAGATATCGGTTGTTTAAGTTAAAACGTCCTAATTGTTGGTACACTTTTTCAGTGTGTGGCGATGAAATAATCAACCAGAATAACACAATCAACACCAGGGTTCAAAGGATTAAAGGCATCTACGATACTGCCCTAGACAAAGCCCACCCGATCGTGACAAAGGTAAATATATTCTATAAAAGGGTTATCCTTTGGAAGCAAGCAAGTATTCATTTTACATCCGTGTTTTACGGTATATCCTCCACCTGCTCAGTGAATGCAATAGCCAAAGTATCACCAACAGAGCTGTTGTCATCAGACTTATTTTACTTTATCAGCCATCGGTTATCGGCCATCTAGCAGCACTTCATGCATTTATTAAACCTTCCACCTAAGGCTTCTAGAGTGGTCTCTGCCATCTTTGTGTAGGGTCTGTATTCTTGTAGATTAGATTTCGAATTTAATCAAAATAGAAGTGAAGGCAACGATCAAGAATCGATACAATTAACCGCGACACCAAAGGTAAAGAAGCACAAACATGAAATAACTAAACCCTAACGGAAACGTCACTAGCGGAAATCCATAATGACAGTCACCCCTACCGCCACCACCAACAAAAGTGGCAAATGGCTAAAATTGTTTTCAGGGTGTCTTGTTTTGAGTTGCATAATGACTCATCACGAAAACACGCCTATATAATTTCGATCCCATTGAACCCCACTTTTATATAGTAAAACTGGGGTTTACAGGGTTAAACCTTATCATTCCTATTTCTGCCCTAATATAAAGATTGTGGGTACTTGTTAGAACCGCCTCAATGAGGCGATTCTAACCTGTACCAACAGTCTATATTTTGAGCAGGAAAAAGAAAAATATCACAATTTTTCTGATGATAATTTTCGTGTTTTTTTTTCCGGCAGTAAAATTTACAATGTATTTTTATAGGTGTGTTTTCCCAATGATGAACAGGAAAGTCCGGTTAGGCTCGACTGAGCCTTTACTTTATTCCTATGCATTTAATGTTTTCCATGGACTGGTCCAATTCAACTTCATAATCAGATACTCTTGAAAGCCGATCTTGATCTATGTTTAAATCGGAAAGAGAAAACAGCCGCAAAACAAACGGAAAGTCTTAATGGCTCAAAATACCAGTTAACCCATATATGCTAGCGGCCTTTTACTGGGACGTTTGCAAACAGTGAAGACCAGATCAGAAGCCGCATCACACGGCGTCTGATCTGGGTCTGCCCTGTTTGCTTAAAGAATATTCATTTTTGTAAACATTATCAAACCCGACACGCCTATCATTGGAAATGGATCACTCCAATCTGGCTAGGTGGAAGATTCCATAGTTATTTCAGTGACTTTTTTTAAGTGCCTTGAAAAGCAGGCAACTTTGTTAAGTCTATGAAATATATACCCGGGACCAGCTTTTCAAAACCAAATACGTCATTAGTTGCGGTATCGTTACATTTTTGATCATTTATTATGGCAAATATGCTAATGTTTGCTGAAAAGAATATGTCAGCTGCTCTCCGTTTTCAACAAAAAACACACTTTTATTATATATTAGATATTGTACTTGCTAGAACAGTTGACATTACGATAACACAACCGTGCCACAAAGTGCATTTTCTCACATCTCCAACATTGATTTTTTTTCTGAAGAAAATATGTGATATTGTTCTTATCTGTACTGCAAACATAGGTTGTGGTTCTCGTTAGAACCGCCTCATTGAGACGGTTCTAACGAGTATCCACAACCTATGTCTTGGAGCAGAAATAAGAAACAAAATGTATTCTCCCGTAAACCCCAGTTTCTGCTACATAAAATAGGTCTCACGGGGATGTTCATTTCAAGGACGTGTTAACGTGATGACAATGTATCCAATAGCGGGCTCATTAAGCTAACGATGCTCTGAACAACAGACCCACAGATAGTACACTAAAACCAGTTTTTGTAGCTTAGCACAACCCGCGACCAATAGGAGAGCAAACAATTGACCTGCAACTGGAAGTGTCGTCAAAACCGATTAAAAGATTGCTTGATTCTTGAGCAATAACCAAAATTGGCCATATCGCCCCGCATTAACTTGCCTTGCAAAAAAAAAAATAAATAAATAAAATAATAAAAAAAATAAATAAAAAAAAAATAAATAAAAAACTATAACATAAACATTCTGGGTAGCCATTCATAGCTGAAATGGGAAGTTCTAACAGCGCAGCATTTTATAATTTTACAGAATTAGTAAACTTCAAAGCATATTTTCCTAAAAGTATCCATTTAACATACATCAAGAATGCACATTTGGAAACAGGTTTGTTTTACCTTCACAAGTATAAAGATTTGGAGATATATCGTCATTTGTAAGATCGCGAACGGGATTCGTAGATACTTACAAAAAGACAGATACTCCAATCTGATACTCTAATCAATTTTGTTTAAAACGTTTTTATAAGAACGTAAACAGGTATGCCTTGAAAAACCTACTTGTTGGTATATAAGATTAGTTTCAACTCCGGGGTCCTATTGTTGGTTACTTTTGTGCCAGTATTTCAGTTATTTCATGATGTAGAGTCCTCGTCGTTTTTAGCTCACCTGTCACGTAGTGACAAGGTGAGCTTTTGTGATCACTTTTCATCCGTCGTCCGTCGTCCGTGCGTGCGTGTGTGCGTGCGTGTGTGCGTAAACTTTTTCTTCAAATGACATCTCCCCCTAAACCGCTGATCGGATTTTGACCAAACTTCACAGCAATGATCCTTAGGTGGTCCCCTTTCAAAATTGTTCAAGTGGTTCTGGTCCATTGCACATCTGGGTCACAGGAGCTAAATAATAGATTTTTTAAACGAAAACTTAAAAAAATTTCTGCTCTGAAACCGCAAGGCCCAGGTCTTCGATATTTGGTATGAAACTTAATCTAGTGGACCTCTGCCAAGATTGTTCAAATAATAGCCCTGGGGGCCAAAATGCCCCCGCCCCGGGGGCCTTTGGTTTTACATAGGCTTATATAGGCAAAATCATTAAAAAATCTTCTTCTCTGAAACCACAAGGCCCAGGTTTCTAATATTTGGTGTGAAGCTTTACCTGGTGGACCTCTACTAAGATTGTTAAAATTATAGCCTTGGGGCCAAAAATGCCCCCGCCCCGGGGGCCTTTGGTTTTACATAGGCCTATACAGGGAAAATCTTTAAAAAATCTTCTTCCCTGAAACCGCAAGGCCCAGATCTTTGATATTTGGTGTGAAGCTTCATCTATTGGACTTCTACCAAGATTGTTCAAATTATAGCCCTGGGGGCCAAATTGCTCCAGCCCCGGGGCCTATGGTTTTACATAGGCTTATATAGGGAAAATCATTAAAAAATCTTCTCTGAAACCACAAGGCCCAGGTCTTTAATATTTAGTGTGAAGCTTTACCTGGTGGTCCTCTACTAAGATTGTTCAAATTATAGCCTTGGGGCCAAAAATGCCCCCGCCCAAGGGGCCTTTGTTTTTACATTGGCTTATACAGGTAAAATGTTTAAAAATCTTCTTCTCTGAAACCGTAAGGCCCAGATCTTTGATATTTTGGTGTGAAGCTTCATCTATTGGACCTCTACCAAGATTGTTCAAATTATAGCCCTGGGGGCCAAAATGCCCCCGCCCCGGGGGGGGGGGGGGGGGCTATGGTTTAACATAGACTTATAATTATAGGGAAAATCATTAAAAAATCTTCTTCTCTGAAACCACAAGGCCCAGGTCTTTAATATGTGGTGTGAAGCTCTACCTGGTGGACCTCTACTAAGATTGTTAAAATTATAGCCTTGGGGCCAAAAATGCCCCCGCCCCGGGGGCCTTTGGTTTTACATAGGCTTGTACAGGGAAACTCTTAAAACATCTTCTTCTCTGAAACCGCAAGGCCCAGATCTTTGATATTTGGTGTGAAGCTTCATCTAGTGGACCTCTTTCAAGTTTGTACAACTTATAGCCCTGGGGCCAAAAATGCCCCCGCCCCGGGGCCTTTGGTTTTACTTAAGATTATGTAGGGGAAATCTTTAAAACTTTTTTCTCTGAATCCGCAAGGCCGAGGTCATTGATATTTGGTGTGCAGCTTAATCTAATATACCTCTACCAAGATTGTTCAAATTATAGCCATGGGGCCTAAAATGGACCCGCCCCGGGGCCTTTGGTTTTACATAGGCTTATATAGGGAAAATCTTTAAAGAAACTTCTTCTCAGAAACTGCAAGGCCAAGGTCTTAGATATCTGGTGTGAAGCTTCATCTATTGGACCTCTATCAAGATTGTTCAAATAATAGCCCTAGGACCAAAAATGCCCCACCCTGGGACCCGTTGGTTTTTCATAGGCTCAATTAAGGAAAATATTTAAAATTCTTCTTCTCTGATACCACAAGGCCCTGCTCTATGCTATTTGATAAGAAGCTTTAGCTAGTAGACCTCTACAAAGATTGTTAAAATTATAGCCCTGGGGTCAAAAATGCCCCCACCCCTGGGTCCTTTGGTTTATACATGGAAAATCTTTAAAAATCTTCTTCTCTGAATCTGCAAGGCCCGAATCTTTGGTATTTGGTGTGAAGCTTCATCTAGTGGACCTCTTTCAAGGTTGTTCAAATTATAGCCCTGGGGCCAAAAATGCCCCCACTCCGGGACCCTTTGGTTTTTCATAGACTTATATAGGGAAAACCTTTAAAAATCTTATTGTCTGAAACCAGAAGGCCCAGGTCTTTGATATTTGGTATGAAGCTTCATCTAGTGGACTATTACCAAGTTTGTTCAAATTATAGCCCTTGGGCCTAGAATGTACTGGAGACAATAATTCTCAGGTGAGCAATTCAGGTCCCTATGGGCCCTCTTGTTTATCTGTGTTTTCCTTTGATTTTTATGTTTTCGGAGATGTCGCTTTGATGATTTAGAAATTCTTCATGAAAAAAAAGACAAAAAAAACGACAGAACCAAGGGCTAGGAATGTGACCCGGTAAAAGACACTAATAAAAATCCAACTGACCCTTCCAAGGCGGTTATTCTGTTGTGTTTTATTATTGCTAAATTTGTCTTTGTATTTGTATTGCTGATATCTTTTTATTTTGGATAGCCGTATTTTATGGGAAGTAATTGTCCTTTTTGGCTCTCCGCTTGTGACGTTTTTTGTGTTTCTTTCCCTTTGATGTTTTTGATGAGATGTGAGGTAATGTTATCGAATTCTGATCATTGTCGTCATTTCTATTTTACAAGAGTATTTATTACACAGAATTGTTTATGTGATGAAAATTGAAAGTTGAAACGATCTAGTTCTGATTATGTATGTTTTACCATAGAAAATTTACTCTCTTTATGCAGGTTGAATTCGACCCCACGTCAATGAACGGGGAAATGCAGCTGACAAACGTCTATGTCACAGTGTATCTCAAAGGACAGTACCAACGATACAAGACCAAAGTACCCTACGCTATGATGGACCTGCCAACCACGGCCAAAAACATGGCGCTAGAGTTCTGGGCCAAGGTCTAGTTAATTATTTGCAAACAATGTGTTATAAATATATAAATCATGGATTAAAGTGATAAAACAATAGACTGATATTCCTTTGTGAACTTTTCCCTTTTGAACAGCAATGTGCTGATAATATAACTTGCATCGCAACAACCAGAGCGGCAGAAAGTTGTTAAAATGAACGATGCTTATTTCAACAGACTGAAGGCTGAACGATATTGAGGTACATCGCCGGGGGAAAACTAACGTTCAAATCGATCATTCTAATACGGATCAAATCCATTACGAAAACAAGCCTATACAAATACATTGAAAACTGTTCCGCCGAAAAAAAAAGAAACTTTTAAGATGAAAAATTGTGATATTTTTTCTTATTTCTGCTCAAAATATAGATTGTGGGTATACGAGTACTCACAATCTATATTTTAGAGCAGAAATAAGACAAAATAAAGTTTACCCCTGTAAACCACAGTATTTTTTTTTATTAAAGTTGGGTCCAAGGGTGTCAAAACTATACAGGCGTGTTTGCGTGATGGATAGACATATTTTCACCTCATCCAACCATTCCGACACCAGTTAGATTACACAGTTGGGCTTCCGTGTGTCTTACGACATCAGTTAGATTACAGGGGACTCAATTAAGGTTTAATGACCGGGTTCGGCCCTCGATAATCGAACCTTTGGTGGAAGGTATGTGAGGCGAAGGTTTCGTGTGTCTTTCGTCACCAGTTAGGTTACGGAGTACTGAATTCAGATTTTATACCCTGGGTTCGGTCATCCATTATCTAACTTGTGTTGGAATGTTGGGTGAGGCGAAGGTTTCGTGTGTCTTACGTCACCAGTTAGATTACGGAGGTCTGAAATCTGGTACCATAAACTACGCGGGGCCTTTTCAAAATTTTATGGACGTCATTCTGATTTGGTTTCGGGGTTCAATATTGGACTTGGATCTCTTCTGCAGCGGGGTCTGTCGGAGCCCGAATTAGTATATAAATTCAGAAAAATATATAATCGCAATGACTTCAGCACCCGGTTTTGTGAGGTCATTCTTCGATATAAAAATATTGGGTGCAGCATGGGTGTTGTACGACGGACTGCATCCGCGGTCGTTGGCCCGGTCGCGGTTGGCAGCTTTGCTTCCCTCTTTGTTTGCACGCCGGTGGGTCGGGCTTCGGGTTCTGTTGCGGTTCCGGGATGGGGGCTTGTTGGGAGTTGGAGGGATCTGGTTCGGGGTAATGTTGGTTGGTGCCTAATGCTCTGTCTCTGGTCGGGCCCATCGGAGTCTAACTGTTGGTTTTCTTTTGCTCCAGCATTTCAGTGGTTTCTTGCTGTCGAGTCCTCACCGTTGTTTCATCTCTGTGGTTGTTTGATTATTTGTGTTCACGGAGATGTTGCACTGATGAGTTAGGAGGCCTTCATGCGGACTGAACAAATTATTTGTCTTAATCGCGACGGAGGTAAGGGCGAGGATTGTGGCCACGTAAAATCGATTTAAGCCCAACCCCCTCCAGTTGGATAGCCTATTGAACCTTTTGTGTGAAAGTAACTGTCCTTTTGGCTTTCTCATGTTGCTGTTTCCATTAGGGTCTGTTGTTTCATGTTTGTGGTGTCTCTGCTGGGAGCTGTGGGTTGATTGTATCGTTTCCTGATCATTGCCCCCACTTCTATTTAACCCTTTCAGGAACATATTTATGAACTGCGTTCAGTCCTCCATAATTAAACTGCTGGTAAAGTGTCTGGTGAGGCGGTGTTATGTGTCTTACGTCACCAGGGCGTTCAATTGATACGTGCACTGGCTTTCAGGTAAGGGTAGAATGGTATGTTTTCTGTTTCTTCACTTCCTTTTATTTTCGTCTTTATCCCCTGGCTCTCGCATTTACTCTGCTGTCTCTTCTGTCTCTTGATTATTCCGTCCATAATATGACCCTCAAAATTTGAGGTGTCGCTAAATCCCATCACAGTTAAAGTCTTCTGTTCTGGCATCACACTAGTGTTGATCCCTGATCACCGTGAAATTTCTAGAATTTCAAGACTGCTGTCATACAAACATATATGGCGGGTGATTGGTGATAATTAACAGGTTTGAGAGATTGGCTATTTCTAAAGACTGTCCGTAAAAATAAAGACAGTCTTTGAATTTATAGACTCACGTGTTCTTGGAGAGCAATGCAAATCGTAAGAAATTTCAAAAATTCGAAAATCACATTACATGTGTTTCGCAACCTTCTTTATTACATGATAATCTGCGCTTAGCTGAAAACTGAGTATGATCCGTTGTCTTGTTGATTAATAATCCAATAACTTAAATTATTTAATTGATTCTGTGTAGTTCAAGTTTTCTCCCTTACACTATAAATAATGAAACATGTAATCTGAAGCCTGGCACACTTGTTGTAAAGTACATGAAGGGAGAAAACCTAACCAAGAATATCTTTCTTGGCCGTTTAATATAAATACTCGATTCTCGAAAAAACTTTCTGTGTATGCAATTAATCATGTAACGAAGAAGTTTTTATATAATACATTTTCTGCGATTTTCGAATTTTCGAAAATTCTTATGATTTGCATTGCTCTCCGTGGACACGCGAGTCCATAAATTCAAAGAATGTCTTTATTTTTATGGACAGTCTTTAGAAATAGCTAAACTCTCAGACCTGATTAAAGTATACGTTTTGTCAGTTCTCCATAAAAATATATGTAGAAACAAAAAGGAGTATTACCCTTTTCTTATCACCATGAATCCACCTCATCTGATGCTAAAATTGCTGGTCCATTATGAGAACAAAGCGCATTCTTTAAAGGCTCCAAAAACGGATTTTTTTTTCTGATGGAAAAATGTGATGTATTATATGTCTGCACAAACATAAATTTAAAGTGCTTGTTTTAACAGTCTCAATGAGGCTGCCACAGTCTATCTAACCTTTGGCGCAAAGATATGAAAAAACAGTGCTTCAGCTGAAGTGCACGACCCTCCGGATGCTTTAAGCTTTATGAGTGTTACCATATATGGATATGGCGGCCATTTTGGTAATGTGACCTGGACCTAAAACGGTTCCCCCAATAAATGCGCCTTATCGTAAGGAGCAAAAATAAATCTTATATTTTAGTACTGTATTCTGAATCGTTTGCAAGATAAAATGCATTCTCACTTTTCCAATACAAAAGCATGTGTCAATGTTTGACCTAGGCACAAAGAATGTCTAGGTCAACCCAGGGTCACCATCTTAGCAATTTATGATTGGCCTACGTCCCAGATGCTATTTATCAAGCTTCGTGGAAATCTGGCAAGTGGTTCTGGAGAAGACTATTTTTGAAGGGTTTTTACCATATATGGCTTGGCGGCCATTTTGGTCATGTGACCTGGACCCCATGAGCAAAGTTTGGTTTACCCCATCCAATACAGGCTCCATATGAAATTTGCCTTCAATCGGCCCAACGGTTTCCGAGAAGAAGCAGTTCGGAAATGTTCACATTTTTCGCCTCGGCGAGGCTATACTAAATGGAATGTAATATTTCGCAAGTTCATTTGTTAGATCTCATTGATATCTATCAGTATGCCAAAAAATTGTTAAAATATTTCAAGCTGTTAAGTCACTATCACCAATTTTTACAAACGGGTTACGATCGGACAGACAGACAGACCATATATGGCTTGGCGGCCATTTTGGTCAAGTGACCTGGACCCTATGAGCAAATTGTGGTTTCCCCCATCCCATAGAGGCTCCATATGGAATTTGACTTCAATCGGCCCAACGGTTTCAGAGAAGCAGTTCGAAAATTTTCACATTTTTCGCCTCGGCGAGGCTATACTAAATGGAATGTAATATTTTTCAAGTTCATTGGTTAGATCTCATTGATATCTATCAGTATGCCAAAAATTGTTTAAATATTCCAAGCGGTTAAGTCACTATCACCAATTTTCACAAACGGGTTACGGACGGACAGGCAGACAGACCATATATGGCTTGGCGGCCATTTTGGTCATGTGACCTGAACCCATGAGCAAATTTTGGTTTCCCCCATCCAATACAGGCTCCATATGGAATTTGACTTCAATCGGCCCAACGGTTTCCGAGGAGAAGCAGTTCGAAAATTTTCACATTTTTCGCCTCGGCGAGGCTATACTAAATGGAATGTAATTTTTTTCAAGTTCATTGGTTAGATCTCATTGATATCTATCAGTAAGCCAAAAATTGTTTAAATATTCCAAGCGGTTAAGTCACTTTCACCAATTTTCACAAACGGGTTACGGACGGACAGACTGACAGACTGACAGAATGACAGAATGACACGGTGATTTTAGGGCACTCTTAGAAAATCAACCGACTTCAGTCGGTCGCTTTTTCTGCCGGTCGTGCAATAATGTTTACCACTTTAAATAAAAATAAAAAATGAGTCCTTTAAGAGCAATGAAAACATTCATAAGAAAGAAGATGGGTCATACTACGTAGTTTCGGCTAATAAATATGTTCTATAAAAGGGTTGTCCTTTGGAAGCAAGGAATACACCACAGAACTGGAAAATATGGAGTGTGCATGTTTTCTGGGCCAGACAAGCTAGTTTCGGCCAATTAGTCCTCATCAGTGACCCTCAGTTATTTTCAAAATTCCACAATGGAATCAATGATCCCAAAGGACAAGGGCCCCGCGCCTGCCCGGGGGGTAGAAATATGGCGGCTGCCTTCGGGAGTGTGGCAGAGTGGTAAGACCCCACCGAAAACAGTCCCATTGCCGAGACCACCCGGTGCCTCGAAATAGGTGGCTGCCTTCAGCTTCTGTGGCAGTTGGGTAAAAGCCTCCAACATACAGAACAATCGTCCGTTCGACCGGTATTATTTTGTGAATCAATTTGTTCGAATGCATCTTACCAATTTTTTAACAATTCACTACGCGAGATCTATCCTTTTAAACCTTTCCTATCTCATGTTACTACCACGCTGCATTTGTACGTGTATCATCATTGCTGGTGGGTCGCGCACCGCAAAGAAGAAAATCTCAACTGTATATGTTTGTACTGTGTATGTGTCACTTTTTCATGCTCCTTCACTCTGCACATTAATGAAAGATGCATTTTAAATACGTTATTAAATAAGTAACTTGTCATTTCATGTTACCCCAAAGTTATTTTATGTTACATCAAGGTTAACAGAATCGGATACTTATCACTAAGTTCTGAAGTGTTCGTCATCATCTAACACAGCTTTATTCTTTATTAGTTTATAAAATACTTTGTTCTCTCTGAAACTTATCACCTAAATAATTTCTTACCATAATCGTGGATCTCATATTTAGCAAAGGATCTCCTGTTTTCAGAGCCAAGCTTTTATTTAAGCAAACGTTTTCGGCCTCCCTTGTCTGTAGGGAATAAAATATACAGGTCACTTTCCTTCTGTAGTGAATGGGGATGAAATTCCTTGTTGAAACATGAGCCACTTGTTTGCCGTGGGTGGCGTCTCGTATGCTGGAAGAAGGGATCCTGATGATTGAGAAAAGCCCAGGGATCTCCAGCTTTTCAACACATCATTTTGGCCCATATTTCAGATAGACGAGAGGTTTGGGCTAGATCCGGCCTGAATCAATCGGCTCAGTCGTGCCAAGCTGTAGAATCGCACAGCTTGTTCTTATCTTCCTTCTTACTTTTTTACGTATCTTTATGGTACAAACCGGGTGTAACTTTATCTTATTCCTCTATCTTTGAGTGTTGTTTGATGGGCGGCGGCTGATGGATCAATCGGTGGGCTTGTACTGGGGAAATTCAGCAGAAACTTCTGTGAGGGAGAGAATACGGGTGGGGATGGGTCCCAACTGTTCCTCATTTTTTTCATTGAAATCTGGATGCATAGTTGGGAGTCATAAAGCAGAAGTTGAGCGGAAGGACTCTGGTCCTGTCATCGAGTATAATAGCAATGTAGCCTTGGCGTTGGAAATAGGAGATCCATTTCCATTAAACGTCCACTTGAAGGGCTCCAAGGAGGGTGGGGCGCATAGCTATCGAAACATAAATTTCAACCATGGGATCCAACACTAGAAAAAGAGCATTTTTAGACCTATCAGATGACGACCCGGAACTGACAACTTTCAATGTTAAAGCCAATGAAAATTTCGCTCGATTTATACTTATTTCGAGCAAGGAAGAAAAGGCCATTACCATTTTATCACCTTTTATAATCGAAAAGCAAATTGAATCAATTATAGGAACCCCCAAAAACGTCAAAAAATAAAAAATGGAACTCTTTTGGTCGAAACAAACAGGAAATCACAAACAGAAAATCTACTCAAAATAAATAAATTTTTCAATTTGAATGTCTCTGTCACGGAGCATAAAACACTAAATTCTTGCAAAGGTATAATCCGTGACAGAATGTTAAAACAAGAATCTGAAGCTAGTATTGTAGAATATCTCAAAGAACAAGGAGTAATGGCCTGTAAACGATTTAAAATTAAAAACTAGAACTGTCAGAGGATCTGACTATAGCCCCGCTATAGCCCTGTCAGAGGAGAAAGACTCATGAATTAAAGGTAAAGACTTGTGAGAGGGTTAAATCCCTAACAAGGTACCTACGCCTTATAGACTTTTCGCGTTATTAGATCTGAAAAACAGTCTAAGTTAAAAAATAGGTTTTGGATAATGAAAAAAGCACATGAACATCTTCAGACCTATATGAAAACACCTGTTAAATTTCAAAAGGATTGACTAGAACTGTAAGAGGAGTTGCGATCACAAGGTAGCAACTCCCTATACATTTTAACATTAGTAGATCTCAAAAATTGTCTAAGTTAAAAAAGGTGAAATAAGTGAAAAAAATTATTTAAGGATAATGAAAAAAGAATATGCACATCTTCGGACCTATATGAAAACACATGTAAAGTTTCAAAAGGATTGACCTAGAACTGTAAGAGGAGTTGTGGTCACAAGGTAGCTACTCCCTATACATTTTAACATTAGTAGATCTCAAAAATTGTCTAAGTTAAAAAAGGTGAAATAAGTGAAAAAAAATATTTAAGGATAATGAAAAAAGAATATGCACATCTTCAGACCTATATGAAAACACCTGTAAAGTTTCGAAAGGATTGACCTAGAACTGTAAGAGGAGTTGCGGTAACAAGGTACCCACTATCAAATATTACAGACAGACAGACAGACGGAATTCCGGACAAATTACAGACAGACAGAAAGACAGACAGACAGACGGAATTCCGGACAAGCCAAATCCAATATAGCCCCCACTTTTTCAAAGCGGGGCTATAAAGATGGAAAACTCATTGACACAAATACGTTACTTCTGACATTTAACACTACTTCCTTGCCGAAGTCACTGAAAATATTTTACAGAATAATACCGGTTGACATCTACGTGCCCAATCCTCTGCGATGTTTCAATTGTCAGAGGTTTGGACACCACGAAAACGACTGTACTGTCCCTGACGGATCTGTTTGTGAGAAGTGTGGTGTTACCGATCACCACACTACCAACTGCAAGAATTCTCCAAAATGTGTGAACTGCGGAAAAGATCATTTGTCTAAATCCAATGTCTGTGAAGTTTGGAAAACAGAAAAAGAAATCATGAAAATCAAAGTTACACAAAACGTCACCTATTTGGAAGCAAAGAAAATTCAACAAAACAAACCAGAAAACACATTCGCCAAAGTTGTACAATCCCTTACCAGCAAACCTGAAACAAAAGAAACATCCACACAATTTAATGAGAAAGATTTTGAAATTAAACCCCATTCTAAAGTTATTACCTCTTCTGTAAAACCCAAAACCACATCGTCACAACCTACATCTTCACAACCTACTACATCGTCACAACCTACTACATCTACTCATCATTCAAGAACAGAATCTAGACAAACTTCACAGACCAGTTCACAACCTAACGGCAAACATTCTAGCAGATCTCACTCCCGATCCACGTCGGGGACAGCAGATCCAAAAGAAAAAAACGGCAAAGAAAAGCATAAAGGATCAAACCCAAACAGTAAAGGGGCGTCTGCTGATCCAGTAAAACTGGCTAACCAGTACGTCGCCCTTGAGGACATGGAGATGGACGTTGATCCCTCCACGTTCTCAAAGCCTAATAAAAGATAAAGGATTAAATTCCTTGTTTTAATCTTTTCTCCATTCAACCATGGATATGAAGTCATTAATTCAATGGAATTGTCGAGGACTGAAAGCCAATTTTAACGAACTTTTAATTTTAACTACACTTTTTTCTCCTAATGTCATTTGTCTCCAAGAAACTTTTTTGAAAACTACAGATAATATTAATTTCAAAGGTTACAGTTTGTACAATCATATTACAACGGATAATCAGAAGGCATCAGGAGGTACATCAATCCTGGTAAAATCTGACGTTACTCATAGGAAAATAGATGTAAACACTAATTTACAAGCTGTTGCTGTAAACGTCGCTTTATCCAAATCTATAACGATTTGTTCTGTCTACCTTCCACCACACTATAATTTTTCTAAAAAAGAATTAGAAAATTTAACAAATCAATTACCTAGTCCTTATATACTATTAGGAGATTTTAATAGTCACAGCAAATTATGGGGTTGCTTGGATACAAATGACAAAGGAGAAATCATAGAAAATTTTATTGCTTAAAATGATTTATGTTTATTTAACGATAAACAACCAACATATCTTCATTCTCCCACAAGAAATTATTTTGCTTTAGATCTTTCAATTTGCTCTCCAAATATTTATCTAGATTTTGATTGGTCTGTTGTGGACGATCTCCATGGGAGCGATCATTTTCCGATAGTAATTGAAGAAATTGCATCGACCCATGAGGATCGTCACCCCAGATGGAATTTGAGTAAAGCAAATTGGGAAAATTTTAATCAATTATGTAATGAAAAACTCGACCCTGAACTTTTTAAAACTGCAAGTGATATACAAGATTTTACTGATGAATTGATTGATATTGCTGAAAAATGTTTTCCTAAATCCTCGACTTTTTCAAAAAGAAACAGACCTTGGTTTAATGACGAAGTTAAAACTTCAATCAATAAAAGAAAATCTGCATTACGAAAATTCAATAAACAACCAACAAAAGAAAATCTTATCCATGCCAAACACATGCGAGCTAAAGCTCACAAAACAATAAAATCGGCCAAAAAGCATCTTGGCAGCAATACGTCTCCAAACTGAATACCAGAACACCAACTAAGAAAATAAGGGACATGATTAGAAAAATTAGTGGCAAAAACAAATCAAATAAACATGTCCATATCAAATCGAACGGAAATATGTGTTCAACGGCTAAAGACATTTCTAATGCCTTGGGGGAAAATGTTCAGAAAAACTCATCTAGCTTAAATTATTCAAAAAATTTCCAAAATATTAAACAAGAAAAAGAGAAAAAGAATTTAAATTTTTTCTTATTAAATCATGAAAAATATAATTTACCTTTCACTACTAAAGAATTATTAGATGCTCTCCATAAATCTCATGATACTGCTGTTGGTCCTGACAACATACACTATCAAATTTTAAAACATTTACCCAACAAGGCATTGGAAACATTATTACATATTCTGAATGATATTTGGATCACTGGAAAATTCCCTGAAAACTGGAGAAAAGCTACCATTATTCCTATTCCGAAACCTAATAAAGATCATACTGAAGCCACTTATTACAGACCTATTGCTTTGACAAGTTGCTTATGTAAAACAATGGAGAGAATGATTAATGATAGGCTGGTTTGGTTCTTAGAATCAAACCAGCTTATCACTAAATTCCAAGCTGGTTTTAGAAAAAACAGCTCTACTAATGATCATTTGATTCGCTTAGAATCATTTATACGTGATGCCTTTATCAAAAAAGAACATGTCGTAGCTGTATTCTTTGACCTAGAAAAGGCCTATGATACGACTTGGAAATATGGCATCGTAAAAGATTTACACAACTTAGGCCTTAAAGGCCGATTGCCACTTTTTGTTCAAAATTTCTTGTCCGATCGAACATTTAATGTTCGCATAGGAAATACATTATCCGACACATTTGATCAAGAACAAGGTGTACCACAAGGTAGTATTTTATCACCAACCTTGTTCAGCATAAAAATTGATAATATAGTTAAATGTGTAAAAGACCCAGATTGTTCGCTTTTTGTTGACGATTTTGGAATTTTTTATCGTTCCAAAAATATGGAAACCATTGAATTTAAACTCCAAAGGTGTTTAAATAATATAGAAACTTGGGCAACAGAAAATGGTTTTAAATTTTCTAAAACAAAAACTCAGTGTGCTCATTTCTGCCAAATTCGAAAGTTGCATTTAGATCCAGTTTTAACAATATACGGCAGTCCAATTCCAGTCGTCACTGAGGCGAAGTTTTTGGGTCTTTTATTTGATAGCAAATTGTCTTTTATTCCTCATATCAAAGCTTTGAAAGCTAAATGTTTAAAAGCTCTTGATATTCTTAAAGTCCTGTCCAGTTCCGACTGGGGAGGAGATCGCACTGTTCTATTAAATCTTTATAGATCTTTAATTCGTTCCAAATTGGACTATGGTTCCATAGTCTATGGATCTGCTAGAAAATCTTATTTAAAATCTTTGGATACTATACATCATCAAGGTTTACGTCTAGCACTAGGTGCATTTCGCACTTCACCTATTGAAAGTCTTTATGCTGAATCAAATGAACCATCACTTTATGTAAGAAGAGAGAAATTGTCTCTTCAATATGCTACCAAATTAGCTGCTAATCCACGAAATTCAGTTTTTAACCCAAATTATGAAAGATTCTACAATAACAAACCATCTGCTATAAAACCTCTTGGTCTGAGAATAAAACCGTTACTCGAAGAGGCCAATATAAATATTAAAAATATAAATCGTTTTCTTTTCCATCGAAAGAACCATGGGTGTTGAAACCACCAATGATAATTTGAGATTTGGAAAAAAATAAAAAATCCCAAGTAGAATCGCATATATTTAAGAACGAATTTTTGAAATCCAATCCAATTTTAAACATCACATTCCCATTTACACTGACGGTTCGAAACAAGATGAGAAAGTTGCTTGTTCTGTCATTAGTCCGAATTTCACTGATAGCATTAGATTACCCGATAATAGCTCTATTTTTACTGCTGAAGCGAAAGCAATTGATGTTGCACTGTATCATATTAGAGATCAGTATGAAAAACAATTTATCATTTTTTCAGATTCTCTTTCAGTTGTAAAGGCTCTTAAAAATCAACAGCACAGAAATCCCTTAATTCAACAAATTTTAAGAAAATTCCACTATCTTTCTCTCTCCAAGGAGATTATTTTCTGCTGGATTCCAAGTCACATCAATATTCGTGGAAATGAGTTGGCGGATTTAGAAGTTAAATCTGCTTTATCTTTGCATGTTACAAATTTTAAAATTCCTTTTTCAGACTTTAAATCTAACATTAATAAATATATCAAAAACAAATGTCAATCTATTTGGGAAAAAGAAACCGATAATAAATTATTCAAAATAGAACCCAATTTTCACAGTAAATGCTCTTTCTCAAATTACAGTAGGAAAGACCAGACTAAAATTACCAGATGCCGTATTGGACACACAAGACTAACTCATTCTTACATATTACAAAACGAACAAGCACCTTTCTGTGTATCCTGTAACGAACCGTTCACAGTTAATCACTTTCTCATTTCATGTGTAGAATTTTATCATATCCGCTCAAAATATTTTAATGTTACAACAATGAAAGATCTTTTTAACGACATACCATCTTATCAATTAATCAATTTTCTTAAAGAAATCGGACTTTTTAACAAACTGTAATCATTAATATTTTAACTTTTAAACGTCAATAACAATTTTATATCTAATACCTAATTATTTTAGACGATATATGCCCTATTAGGGTTGAGCGTCTTTAAACAAAATATCCATCCATCCATCCCAAAGGACAAGAAAATATAATCTACCTCATCAGTGACCCTGTAATGATCCGGCAACGAAAGCCAGAGGAAAAATACTGCAAATTTGCGAATATCAAACAGGCAGTCGATTCAAAGACTGATATAAATCAAAATGGGGTCCAAATAATTAAAAACCGGTCTAGAATACGAGTCTAAACCAATAATTTATTTCTGATTTCTCAGAATATTCACGCTGATCTCAAAGGACCAAAAGTAAAATATAAACTGCACTATGGTTGATGTACGGGGAGACGTTTTACGGCCGGCACAACACCAGCTGCAGTGAAGGCAAATAAAAAAAAAATGAGTTCCTTTAAGAGCAATGAAAACATTCATAAGAAAGAAGATGGGTCATACTACGTAGTTTCGGCTAATAAAGCCTCATCAGTGACCCTGTAATGATCCGGCAACGAAAGCCAGAGTAAAAATACTGCAAATTTGCGAATATCAAACCCTCGTTTTATTTCTGTAAAAAGGAGCTTGCTGAGGTGCTCATTAGACGGACTTATTTGATGCACGTTGTGTAGCTTAGGAGGGTGTTTTGTGTATAACCTGGTCTTAAACCTAACCCCAGTATCGGTTATCCAAAACAAATATATACATATAAAGGGCAGTTAGTACCGAATATATTTTGAAGTAGTTAATGCAGCAAGTCACACATTCATCTTTAGCGATCAAATACCATTTATTCCAAAGTTCTCGGGCCATCTGATCGGCTGTGTCTGGAATGTTCATCATTTCGTAGTGAACAGATGATTGGTAACGCACTTGCTGACCTTTTATATTTGCGGTAACGTACACAGCGGTCACCTCCATATTAGCGTTCTTGGTATCAATCTCAATTTAAAAGGCAATTTCTTTAAAACAATTCCAATTAAAAGACAAACTAAACTTAAAACAATTTCTATTGTTAAAAATCAAATTAAGGTGTTAGCTTTTGGTGTTTCCATTATAGTGATGTTAAGTTTTGTTCGTGGTTCCTTTTGATGTCTTTGATGGGAGGTGTAAGGTAATTGTGTTGATTCCTGACCATTACTTTCCCTCTATTTAGCTATACTTTGATTGTGTTTTCTACACCCAAGGTCCTCAAGTATGAGAAGTAGAAGTAAAACAAAGATCAGGAATTGATACAATTAACTTACGCCACCCATAAAAGACACAAAAGGGAAAGAAATACAAACATTAAGCGACCAGATCATAATGGAAACCTAAACAAAGGAAGGCCATAAGGACAGTTACTTTCCCACAAAATGGCCACATGGCCATCCAAAATTAAAAGACACAAGTGATACACACAGTAAGTAACAAACAACAACATAAATAAATCGCCACAGAAGAGCCGCCTTGGAACGGTCAGTGGAAGATTTCCACTGGCGGGGGGGGGGGGGGGGGGGGGCTTAAATCGATTTTACGTGGGCCACAATCCTCGCCCTTACTTCCGTCGCGATTTAGACAAATAATTTGTTCAGTCCGCATGAAGGCCTCCTAACTCATCAGTGCAATATCCATTTTAGAACGAGCATTTTAGAACGACTCAACGGTCTTAAGGGTTCTTTTTTATGTTCCAAGGTAGTATTAATGAACACTGTTACAATCACAATCATGAAACCACTCCTATGTAATTCTTACCCGCTTGATAGTAAAACTGGGGTTCACATGGGGCAAAATATTGGTAAAACAATGTATAAGTATAGTCGCGTTTTCGTAATGACAAAGTGGTTTATGTATAGAACTTTTTCTTATAATGTTAACAAGTAAATGTACCGAACACGCCTCTAAACCTCATTTTATATGGAGAAAACGGGGGGGGGGGGTGGTATGTGGTTATTTATTATTTTTCGTATTCATCCGTCCAGATCTAGGCTGTTGGTATCCGTTAGAACCGCCGCGTTAAGGCGGTTTGAGACAACTTGTTTACACTTGTTAGAACCGCCTCGTTGAGGCGGTTCTAATGAACATCCACAACCTATATTTGTTGTATAAATAAGGAAAATGCATGTATCACCCAATTTTATCCCCCCAAAAATAATAAAATAATCGTTTTTGATATATTAAATGGCGCACTGTGTCGCACGACCATGTTATTGTAATGTGTAAATATATTTTCGTATTATCAAAGGAACTCGTAGTCCCGTTGTAATGTTGATTTCTTTAATTAATTATTATTGCTTTTGGCTTGTCCCTTCGTTCGTTCGTTCGTTCGTCAGGCTATATTGTGCATAGCATAACTTTAGAACCATTTATACTAGTGTTTTGAAATTTATTGTGCATAGCATAACTTCATATATGGATTCCTCATGAAAAAAAATGTTTGATCCGTATTTTTTTCGTTTCAAAATTATCTCCTCTTCTCGAGTTATTTGCCTTTTAATTAAATAACATAGAAATTTCGTTATCAAGATATATAAAAAAGTCGTTAAGCTAGAGCCTTGATATTTTGTACCTTGATTGGGACTGAAGAGGAGATCACCTGATTAATGTTTCAAGTAATTTAATGGAATTTCCATGGAGTAATGGCTCTTTGAAATTTCTTGCCATTTAATTGTGTTCCTTATTTGGGCATAGCATAACTTTAGAACAATGAATCTGGTGTTTTGAAATTTCATATATGGATTCATCATGAAACAATATTTGTCCCGTATTATTTGCTAACCTAAATTATCTACCCTTTTCGGGTTATTTTCCTTTTGTATAAATAGCATAGAAATCTCGTCAGCAAGATATCTGAAACAAGTATTTGAGCTAGAGTGTTGATATTTGGTTCATTGGTTGGGAATAATGGTATTTTGATGGACTTATGGCCCTTTGAAATTTCTTGCCATTAATTGTGCTGCTTTCTTGTGCATAGCATAACTTAAGAACCATGTATGCTAGTGTTTTGAAATTTCATATATGGATTCATCACGAAATCCGAATTATCTACCCTTTTCGTGTTATTACCCTTTCAATTAAATAACATAGAAATTTCGTTCTAACTTGAGTTTTTTCAGGTTTACGTTTTGGTTAATCTTTGTCAAGTGCCGGCCGCCCCCGGCCGGTAGGGGCTTGAAGAAATATATGGGCTGCATGATGCTTCCACGCAGAGCTGAATCCGGCCCGCACACTAGTACTGGTAAACCGCTTAGAGGATCTTAGCCTGTCCAGGAACTGCAGTGCGAGGCTGACCGTCCATGCTAATAAGTCCTATTGGTTTCATTGGGCGACAGGGCTTGAGATGTCATTTCATCTCAATGTCGGGTAAAAGTCCCGGAAAAATGGGAAGCAACGTCTCCAAAATGACCTTTACAGTGTTGACGGGGACGTTAAACGTCAAATTAAACAAATAAACAAGTGCCGATGTAGTGGATAGAGTGCTGCACTACGAATCAGATTGTCAACTATGAATCAAAGGGTCGTTATATCAAACCCCGGTGGAGGAATGGAAATTTTTCTCTTATCATACATACATACATACATACATACATACATACATACATACATACATACATACATACACATTAAGAAGCCTCCGTGGTGTAGTGGTTATGCTACGCGCTTTGTAAACCAGGGGTCGTAAGATCGATCCCGGGCTCTTCCAGACTTTTGGATGACTCTTTAAAGCAATGTCCCGTCTCCGTATGACCTTAGCTGTTGGTGAGACGTAAAAATCTAAATAAAAAACAAACATACGTACATACATACATACATACATTCATGCACTTACGTACGCAAACATACATGCATGCACGCACACATACGCACGCACGCACGCATGCATGCACAGCAGAATTACACATGTATGCATGCATGCATGCAAACATGCACACATGTCCTCATGCAAACATGTACGCATGCATACATGCACACATGCATGCACGCTCACACTCATGTGTCCATGCACATACACACATGCATTCACACATACACTTGCATGCATACACACATGCATAAATACACAACACACGCACACACACATGCAAGCAAACACGCATACACACATACACTCATGCATGCGTGCATGGATGGAAAATTGGGCATTTAGGGGCAAGCATATGGCTGGGGGCATTGTGTTTTACAAACATCATTTCTAGTTTTATTTCTGAATTCGACAGATGGTTTTATAGAACAATTTAATTTTATACATATGTTAAAAATCGTCTTGTGTAGGTCTCGTTTTCATGTCCATTCAATGTCATTTTGCTATACAGGCTTTTTTTAGATCATAAGTCTAGAACGCCCGTGAACCACCGTGTACCATATTCTATATCTCCAAATTTGACATTTTTGGACAGATAATAATTATAGGATACTAGTCTCATTTGTGGTATAACCATAAATTGTGGGTGGTAGGTTAGGCGTGTACGCACAATATACATGTTTGCTCAAACCAAAGAAAATCATTTGAAACAGAAGTGAAGACAATGATCAGGAATCGAAACAATTATATTAGCCTTTATCATATGACGTCGCGTCTGAGAGTGTAATAACGCCATGTAATATTTTCGATAATCCACTAGTGGATTAAATATGCAAATTAGCTAGATAAGTCCCGTAACGTTACATGTTCGACGTCCTGAATAACGTCGCGTTTACCAACGGCGGAATATTGACATTTTTGTCAACAATCGTGAATAAAATTCGTTTTAAATGTCATATGATAAATAGAATCTTGCATTCGTGCTCATGTAATATTGAATTTATTAAACTCGTTGAGGAAAGGAATTAAATGCTCTTCAAAGGAGAAGTAAAACAAAGATCAGGAATCGATACAATTAACTTATTCCAACCATCAAAGACACCAAAGGGAAAGAAACACAAACATTAAGCGACCAGACCATAATGGAAACCTAAACAAACGAAGGCCATAAGGACAGTTACTTTCCCACAAAATGGCCATATGGCTATCCAAAATAAAAAAGACACAGTCAAGTGATACACACAGCAAGTAACAAACAACACCATAAATAAACCGCCACAGAAGAACCGCCTTGGAACGGTCAGTGGAATGATTTACACTGGGGGAAGGGCTTAAATCGATTTTACGTGGCCACAATCCTCGCCCTTACTTCCGTCGCGATTTAGACAAATAATTTGTTCAGTCCGCATGAAGGCCTCCTAACTCATCAGTGCAACATCTCCGTGAACACAAAAAATCAAAGAACCACAGCGGTGAGACAACGGTGAGGACTCGACAGCAAGAAACCACTGAAATGCTGGAGCAAAAGAACACCAACAGTTAGACTCCGATGGGCCCGACCAGAGACGGAGCATCAGGCACCACCCAACATTACCTTGAATTAGATCTCTCTAATTCTCAATAAGCCTTTCTCGCCTCTGTGGTTCTTTGGTTTTTGTGTTCGCGGGGGTGTTGCACTGGTGGGCTGGGGGGCCTTCGTGCGGGCTGGGCGGATTGTTTGTCTTAATCGCGACGGAGGTAGGGGCGGGGATTGTGGCCGCGTGGGGTCGGTTTAAGCCCCCAGTGGAAATCTTCCACTGACCGTTCCAAGGCGGCTCTTCTGTGGCGATTTATTTATGTTGTTGTTTGTTACTTACAGTGTGTATCACTTGTGTCTTTTAGTTTTGGATGGCCATATGGCCATTTTGTGGGAAAGTAACTGTCCATATGGCCTTCCTTTGTTTAGGTTTCCATTATGGTCTGGTCGCTTAATGTTTGTATTTCTTTCCCTTTGGTGCCTTTTATGGGTGGAGTAAGTTAATTGTATCAATTCCTGATCTTTGTTTTACTTCTACTTTACCATGGAGCCGTCATAGAATCTGAGGCCTGACCCACCGGCGTGCAATTAAAGAGGGAAGCAAAGTTGCCAACCGTGATTGGCTTAACTACCATGCATGCAGTCTGTCGTATAACATCCAAAGCCTCGCATTTTATCCCTTTTCCTCAACTCGTTTAATAAATTCAATGATACATGAACACTCATGTAAGATTCTCTATAACACCTCCAATCGGAGAGAAACACAAACATAAAACAGCTGAACGTCACAAGCGGAAAGCCAAAAGGACATTCACTTTCCCTTACGAAAACACGCCAATCCAAATATAGTGAAAATTTTACCACCACAAACTGAAATGTTTAAGATAAAAGTTTTAATATTTTTCCTATTTCTGCTGAAAATATAGATTGTCGAGGCGGTTCTAACGAGTACGCACAATCCACGTTTTTGAGCAGAAATAAGAAGAATAAGGTATACGCCTGTACACCCTAGTTTTACAATATAAAATTGGGGTTTAAGGGAGTCAAAACTATATAGGCCAAACGGCAAACAAAAATTAAAACAAGAAATTAGCAATATATACGGACAACACGAAATACACTGCTCAAAACAATTAAAGGAACAGACTTTTAAGCGTGTATAACATCACCGCTTGGCAATTTTCAAACTCAAGAAAAGGAACTATTTTAAAGTGACAACTCTTAACAATGTTCATGTAAACGCTAAGAAGCAAGGTTCACCTGCAAAGCAAGACCGTGAGCTACAGCATGGATACCCATATAGAACGGCTGAAATGCGGTATGGGGTGATCTGTTCAAAATTTGAGTTTGGGTCCGAAACATGTCAATCCTTCGGTTATGCTTGATTATGGGCTTCATAGTGACTTCATATGGTGTTAGGCGGTTCTTGGAAGAAGTTGAGGTCGCTCAAACTGTCGATTTGCTTGAAAGTGAGTATGCCCAAAGTATCGTTGCTGAACGCTTTGATGCATTGAGAAGTGTTATTGCAAAGTTATGAAGGCGATACCAGGAGACGGGCGAGTTTGCTAGACGAGATTGGCAAGGCCGACACCGCATGAGTCACAAAGGGAAGATCACTATCTTCAAAATCTAGAGCTACGAAATCGGCATTACACGACCAGAAGGCAACAAATCGATTATCAGCATGCAATTTGTCGAAGGATTTCCGATCAAACAATACGTAACAGGTTACATGAGGGTGATATGAGGACCAGACGTCCGGCAAGAGGGCCTATTCTCATCAGGCAACATCGTGCACGGCGATATAAGTTTGCCCAAGAACATCAGAACTGGCGATGGCAAGACTGGCGTGCAGTTCTGTTCACGGATGAAAGCAGATTGCACCTCAGTGCATGTGATCGACGTGTTCGAGTCTGGAGACGACCCGGAGAACGATACGAGGACTGCAACATTGTGGAAACAGACAGATATGTAGGGGGTCAGTGATGGAATGGGGTTAATTTCTAATGAAGGACGAAATTATTTGTCTAAATCGCGACGGAAGTAAGGGCGAGGATTGTAGCCACGTAAAATCGATTTAAGCCCCCCAGTGGAATTCGTTTCACTGACCGTTCCAAGGCAGTTCTTCTGTCGCGGTTTATTTTTGTAATGGTTTGTCTTTCAGTGTTTGTATCGCTTATATTATTTTGTTTTGGATAACCTATTTGGCCATTTTGTGGGAAAGTAACTGTCCTTTTGGCTTTATGATATTGATGTTTCCATTAGGGTCTGTTGTTTCATGTTTGTGTTTCTTTCCCTTTGGTGTCTCTGGTGGGAACTGTGGGTTAATTGAATCGATTCCTGATCATTGCCTTCACTTCTATTTTCTAGATAGTTGGATCGCTTATTAAATATTGACAATACCTATTTGATGGTTTGATCAGTCACGTGTGTGTGAATTCGGGTTTAACGTCGCTTTCAACAATTTTTCAGTCATATCACGACGGTGGTCGATTGCGACAGGGAGCTCAATGCTCACGTTTATAGTGCTGCCTCACTGAAGTATCATGTCCCAGACACATTACATCATACCACACCCAGTCACATTATCCTGACACTGGATCGACCAGTCCTAGCTCTACTCCGTAAATCTGAGTGCCGAACGAAGAGCAGCTAGTACCATTTTTAACGACTTTGGTATGTCGCGGCCCGGGATCGAACCCGAGACCTCCCGTTCCCCGGAGCGGACACTCTACCAACTGAGCTATCGGGGCCGGTTTGATCAGTCACATTTACCGCCCCCACACCTTCAGTTAAATAAAACAAATTCTTCTAATACCGAGGCCTCGTTTTTTTGATTTACATCTATCTATTGTAGAATGGA
Organism: Lucinisca nassula; assembly: GCA_963580285.1. Classification (NCBI taxonomy): domain Eukaryota; kingdom Metazoa; phylum Mollusca; class Bivalvia; order Lucinida; family Lucinidae; genus Lucinisca; species Lucinisca nassula. The sequence goes on from OY757019.1 coordinate 12,013,291, forward strand.
TTGTTTCTTGCAAAATTGATGATAAACGCAAATAGTTTGATTTTGAGATTGTAAATTTTCCTTTTTTTGGATGGTGATGTTCCTCGTGCGCAGTCCTATGGCGTTTATATTTCGCAAGTTATTCGATTTGCGAGAGTATGTAGTAATGTAACCGACTTCAACACTCGTAATAAATTGTTAACTGCTAAACTTCTTACTCAGCGTTATCGGTACCATAAACTACGCAAAGCCATTTCAAAATTTTATAGACGTCATTCTGATTTAATTTCAAAATTCAATATTGGATTTAAATATCTTCTGCAAAAAGGTCTATCGGAACCCGAATTTTATGGTGTTTTAGTAAATTAATTCAGAAAAAATATATATAACCGCAATGACTTCAGCATCCATTTTCGTAAAATCAATCTTCGGTATAAAAAGATTGGGTACGACATAAATGTTATACGACAGGCTCCATGCATGGTAGTTACCCAATCACGGTTGCCAACTTTGCTGCCCTTTTTAATTGCACGCCGGTGGGTAAGGTCTGAGATTCTATGACGGTTCCAGCGTAAAGTCTTACTGAGAATAAGAGAGAATCGAATTCTATGTTATGTTGGTTGGTGCCTGATGCTCTGTCTCTGGTTGGGCCCATCTGTTGGTTCTCTTTTGCTCACGCATTTCAGGGGTTTCTTGCTGTCGAGTCTTCACCGTTGTTTCATCTCTGTGTTGTTTTATTTTTGTGTTCTCGGAAATGTTGTACTGATGAGTTAGGAGGCCTTCATGCGGACGGAACAAATTTTTTGTCTAAATCGCGACGGAAGTAAGGGCGAGGATTGTGGCCACGTAAAATCGATTTAAGCCCCCCAGTTGAATTCATTTCACTGACCCTTCCAAGGCGGTTCTTCTGTAGCGGTTTATTTTTGATATGATTTGTCTTTGGGGGTTTGTGCCGATTATATTATTTTGTTTTGGATAGCCAATTGGCCATTTTGTGGGAAAGTAACTGTCCTTGTGGCTTTCCGCCATTGATGTTTCCATTCGCGTATGTTGTTTCATATTTGTGTTTCGTTCTCTTTGGTGTCTCTGATGGGAGCTGTGGGTTAATTGTACCGATTCCCGATCATTGTCCCCACTTCTATTTTGTACTTGATAAACGGGGGTACATTGACTGCATTACGGTAGCGAGATGAAATTCTAGATCATATTGTGAGGCCTTTCCTTGGGGCATTCGGTGACAATTTCATTCTGGTGCAGGATATTGCGCACCACCATACTGCTAGAGTTTGCATGGATTACCTTAATCGTGAGACTTTTGAAGTAATGGACTGGCCGGCACATTCTCCTGACTTAAAAAATAGAAGTAAAACAAAGATCAGGAATTGATACAACTAACTTACTCCACCCATAAAAGACACCAAAGAGAAAGAAATACAAACATTAAGCGACCAGACCATAATGGAAACCTAAACAAAGGAAGGCCATAAGGACAAAAGAAACCCAATAGAACAAGGGTGGGTCATTATTTACAGACGTATCTCACAGGGAGATCATCCACCAATGACTATTCCAGAACTCACAAACAGCCTTAGACATGGGTGGGAAACACAAGCTTTACAAACTGTTCACAATTTTGTTCGTAGCATGCCTCGGCGACAAAAGGAGTGTTTGGCTGCTCGAGGTGGTCATACACACATCTGACAGAAAAAAGCGACTGATTTTCGCATGTCTATGAAATTGGAAATAATCTGACGTAAAGATGGCTATTTCTCGAACACTTATGCAAATTCTTCCGTAACAGGTTACAGGCCGTGATTTGTAAACTGGTTCCAATGTTTGCCATTAACATGTTGCAGATACAGAAGGCGGTTCTACCGTGTACTCACAATCAATATTTTAAGCAGAAATAAGAAAAAAATATCACAATTTTCCATCTTAAAAGTTTCGTTTTTTCGGCGAAAAAAATCCCTACAGAACACAATAAGTTTGACACGTTAGGACAACAAGAACAAAACAAGATACCAACCATGCAATTAAATAAGTATATGCAATGTCAATACACAATAGACTAAAAATGCCTTCACCAGCAACGTCGAGGGAGGAGAATAATTTGTGTGGCTTCTGTTCTAAGAAATAGCTCAGACCAGCACGGGCATATGGACAGTCAGATTGAAAAGTAGAATTTGACGCAATGATCAATTTGCATGGCACATCCACTTCGCGTGATGAGATGTAGATATTTTTTTTTTATTTCATTTATAAGGTGTTACCTTTGATATGATAGGAGATTTGATGTCCAAGGTTGCGCTGTACAAGGTTGTCGGCCTTTCAATATTGGCATGTATCATTGTATTTAGAGCTGTAACATTATCTCCACACACTGTAATAAAGTACCAATTTTACAAAAAAAGGTTTTTATCGTTTTTGCCGTGGGTTTTTGGCGATAACTTTTTTTACATTCGATTTCTGTTCAACACATCCAGCGGGAAAGTTGTGGAGGAAAAGCTCCGATAATTTCTAGTAAAAGATTCAGCCTCCAGAGATTTATACGTTTTGGTCTAATCAGATGGAATTTATACAATTTTTGAAATTTTCGATTACCCCCCCCCCCCCACACACACACACACACACCGCAAGTCCATTTCTGCCACTCACACTCTCGAAATGTAACTAAATGATTAGCCTGTCAGCCTATTCGTAACAATATCTATATATGGAGAAATCCCGTGCAGCCAACGAAGCGTCCACCAAAGGGACGTTGTACAAACCATTATAGACAGTCAAAACATGAAAAAAGTGGTTTAAGTCGGCAAACCATTAGTTCATACGCCTTTGATCAATAGTAATCAAATATTTAAAATACAACACCAGTCCTTGCGAGTGTGATGTGCACATTGTAAACATGCAAGATATTGGAATGACCCATATAAGTATCCTTCAGTCAAGCAATGAACAGGCGACTAACCGTCAAACCACACCAATAAGGCGGGGCTATAGGAAACAGAGAAAATTTCGTACAAGCTTGAAATAGCAGAAATCTCCTTCTGATTACAGCTCTCCTCATATAGCTTAGGAGTATGAAAAGTTTTTGAGAAGTTGGCGGAGCTTCTCATCTACAACTTTCTCGCTGGATGTGTTGACCAAAAATCAAAAATAAAGAAGTTATCGCCGAAAAACGTGACAATAAAGATAAAACGTCGACTTTAGGTGTCATTGACAGCCTGTATCAATTCTTTTCATCTTCAGTTGGGCAAAAACAAGCCTATTCCAGTATATTGAAAAGTTTACTACAAAACAAAATGAAAATCTGCAGGTAAAAAATATGATATTTTTCATATTTCTGCTCAAAAGTTATGCAAAAAAAGGATCTTACATGGGTGTAAAGGGTATATTTTCTGGATAGCCGTATGCCATTTTGAGTGAAAGAAACTGTCATTTTCGCTTTCTTTTTGGGATGTTCTGGACGCATTACGTTACCATGCCTACACAAATACATTCACAATTTTACCGCCGAATAAACGAACATTTTAAGACGATAAATTGTGATATTTTTTTTATTACTGCTCTAGAATATAGATTGTTGGTACACGTTAGAACAGCCTCATTGGGGATTCTAACGAGTACATACAATCTTATTTTAGAGCAGATATAAGAAAAGTAAGGTTTATCCCTGTAAACCTAAGTTATACTATATGGGCCGTGTCAAGCGATTTTGGTACTTATCGCCTATGCGAGCAGCGAAGGTTCAGGCGAGCCTGCGCATCCGCACAGTCTCACCAGAACCTTCGCTGCTCGCTCATACAAGCAGTGAATCAAGAGGAACCTTCAGACAGAAAGCCATAACCCTGACCCCTCTGAATGACTGGGCATGCGCTGTTAAAATTTGTCATGACGGAATGCTCGAAGACACAAATTCGCTTGGCGGGGTTAAAAAAAAGTGGGGTTTAAAGGGGTCAGGATTATATAGGCGTGTTTTCATGATGAGGATGTGTATGGTAATCATAGCGATTACTGATCTTGTCATTACGATAATTCACCCGTACGATACAGTGCATTTTTCACATCTCCAAAATGGCAACTTTTCTGATGCAAATCCTTGATATTTTTGCTTATAAATGCTCATAACACAGGTTGTGTGTGCTCGTTAGAACCGCCTCATTGAGGTGGTTCTAACGAGTACACACAACTTATGTCTTGGAGCAGAAATAAGAAATATAATGAATACCCCCGTAAACCCCAGTTTTCTCTATATAAAGTGGGGTGAAAGGGGGTGTTGATTTCACGGACAAGTTCACCTGATGTTGTCTTCACTTCTAATTTATATGTTAAACCACCAATCTCTGGGCAAATTAAGCAGACAACAAATAAATGGTTATTTTTTTCTTATTTCTCAGATACATGCAACAGGATTCTACACCTCATGCAAATTATAATTTGAATTAAATGTCAAATCCTGTTTTGTTGGAAAATTAATACAAATCCTTCAAAATGTCGTACGTTGAAAAATACCCAGCATGCAGAGCGTTAATTGCCCGTTTGATGTTTGGGCACGTGTTGCTTTGTGCGTCTAAGGGTGCATTTATCAGAATCATTAAAACAGGTGCCCTGTCTTTAAAAATGCAGTTCTTCTTATATGTGTAACAATCTATATTACTGTTCGATTTGTTGAGTCTCAATAAAACCGAGACTCCCATTTTGTTTAAGAAATAGATCAGCTCTAGCTGTGATTTGTTGAGTAATAAATCACAGTTTGGAGGTCAGTTGTAAAGTAGACAAATCACGAGCGCGTAGCGCGCGTGATTTGTCTACTTACAACCGACCGACAAACTGTGATTTATTACCCAACAAATCACTGGCTAGAGCTGATCTATTTCGATTCTAACACGCTGAAGATCGGCAATAATGTTGTTGTTTCCTTCAAAATCTCACAACTTTTCGCCATTGTTAGAAAAAATCCCGCTAAAATTAACGACTGAAACACATGCATTTACATCCTTTTCTAACGTTTTCGATGCGAGAAAATGACGTTACACCGTCTAACGTCAAGGAAATCGACTAGTGACGTCATCAATTGGCAGTTTTAATGACGTCACTTGTCACGCTCTTCCTAGCCGTGATTTGTTGTAGAATAAAACACAGTTGTTTTCCATTGCCTATATAGGCGAGCTGTGTTAGAATATCCATTATGAAAATACGCCAATACAAATGCATTGTAAACTTTACTTTTAAGATGAAAAATGTGATATTTTCTTATTTCTGCTCAAAATATAGATTGTGGGTACTCATCTAGGCGATTCTATCGAGTACCCACAATCTATGTTTTCTCCTCAAATGGGCAGAAATAAGAAAAGTAAGGTTTACTCCTGTAAACCCCAGTTTTTCTATATAAAAGTCGGGTTCAAGGGGATCAGAATTATACAGGCGTGTTAACGTGATGTGGAAACGTGTTTATGCTGTTGTCCTTTCCGACAGAACTTTTTATAGACTGATTTTATCGTCTTTCGGTGACTTGGGGTGGCTGTGTTTGTGGCCTTTTCTTGGTAACATATGCACTCTGATCCTTTTCCTGACAGAGTATGAAAAGGTCATAACTTCCTTTCAGACAACAAGAAAACTTTGAAAAAGAAATTTAGATTAAATGGTAATTAACAAAGCTGAACAACACCTGACACATTTTAAAATTTTAGGTTTTAGGTTTTATTAACTGTAACTGTACTCCAATTTTGCCTTTATGAAGCTTTCAGAGCAATACCGTCATAAAAAACACTCATCCAATAGAGATATAGAATGAAACTGGGTCTCATTCGCTTCCTTTGAAATTAATTTTAGAGAATAGTGTATTTCTTCATAAACACGGCTAACCGTAAGATATCATTTCTGTGTTGTTATTTGTCATTAGCTTCCAGCAGTCGTTATCACAGTGGTTCATGCACTCGATATCAACAGAATCCAGATATCTCTTCCATCTGCCAAAGAGACCTAAAATCAAATGAATTGACCGAGCTGTCTATGATTTCATGTATAACAGTGTAGTACGGTAGCATCTGCACGACCTCGGGTTGAAGATTTGGGATACCCGATATCACGATCACCGTTTCTGCATAGGGCCGGCTCAGGTGGACAAACTAACAGCTAAAATAATATTAGAACCCAGAGTGAAGGTTTAGCCCATAGAATCGATATAAACTTCCCAGTGGTTCGTCCTAAGGCGGTGGTTCTAATATTGTTTATTTTAAATGTACCTTTGTCGGACTTTCCGACGGACCTCTATATGTTGTATGTGCTTATGGCACAGTATTATTCAGGAGGAACAACCTACGTCAGAGCAGTGACGTCATAACCATTCGTAGGTTTGCCGGTATTTACAACACAAAAGGCCTTTGTCACAACAAGTAAGCGCAGTCGGTGCATTAGGTCATAAAAGAATCAACCATACTGAAATATGTCTCAGAAATGTTGCCTTTTCTTTGAATAATTCGACACAAGCTGATTTGGCAATGATGTCGGAACTGTCATTGTTTACAGCGCCGAATCAAATCTTGTGTCGAAGCTATCGAAGCCTTTTCAATGTTTCTAGGTGGAATTAGCTCACTGAGGGGATGCAAATGTTGTTCGTTACCAGCTGAAGTATGTTTTCCGAAGACTCGTAATGTACATATCTAGTTTGAAGCATTTCATTTACCATATTTACACCAATATGGCCGCTTCTGAAATGGGTACGACATCTCTGCTATGACGTAGGTTGTCACCCATGTTATTATTTGTTTAATTTTCATTAATTGTACCCGTCCCTTGTTGGGATGACGGAGCTGGTTGTTGTGCTGTTGGTGATTCTTATTTTTATTCCTTTCCTGTTTTCCTCATTGTTATTTTCCTTTTTGGTGCTTTGGTAGGCTATTGTCATTGAATATGGCTGTTCCTGGGCATCATTGTCTATATTTTTGTGATATATCACTCCAAACAAAATGTAAACATGTATCTGCCATTGCACAAATTTGGAAAAGACATGTATTATTAAAGGTGTATAATCATGTACAGACGGGCCTCCGTGGCCTAGTGGATAAGAGCGCTGACTCTTAGTCATTAGGTCTCTTACCGCCGTAGGTTCGAGCCTCGCTCGGGCCACGTGTGAGACGCCAAGTTCTGCAAGGGAAGGTCAGGTGGTTTTTCTCCGGGTACTCCGGTTTTCGCCCACCTCTGATTAACGATCGGCTCGATATGAGTGAAATAATCTTGAAAGGGCCGTAAAACCCAAACAAAAAAAAAAAATAATAATAATAATAATAATCATGTACAGTGAACTTCTACTATCTGAAAGGGTAAAAGAAAGAAAAAATACATCAGGAGCGCCACACTAACAGGACATAACCCACACATGGCAGCATCGCGAAAACATGCCTATATACTTTTAACCACCTTGAAAAAAAGAAGTAGATGCAATGATCAGGAATCGATACAATCAACCCACAGCTCCCATCAGAGACACCGAAGGGAAAGAAACGCATACATGAAGCAACAGACGCCAACGGAAACACCAACAGCGGAAAGCCAAAAGGCCAGTTACTTTCCCACAACGAGTACCGTCAATTATATAGTAAAACTGGGGTTTACAGGGGTAAACCTTATTTCTCTTATTTCTGCAGTGTGGGTACTCGTTAGAACCGCCTCGCCGAGGCGGTTCTAACGAGTACCCACAATCTATGTTTTGAGCAGAAATAAGAAAAAATATCCCAATTTTTCATCTTCAAATTTGCAGTTTTTCCTCGGTAAGATTTACACTGTATTTATATAGGCGTGTTTTCGTGATGGTAAGTGGAAGAGAAAATACTCACAGGGCATCACGATAACAAGTCCGTGAAACGAAGACCCCTCTGAACCCCCTTTATATAGAGAAAATGGTGTATACGGTGTTATGTCTTGTCTGCCTTATCTATGCTCAAAAACATAGATTGTGGGTACTCGTTAGAACCGCCTCAATGTGGCGGTTCTAACGAGCACCATCAATCTGTCTTGAATAAGAAAGATATTTCAATTTTACTTAAACTGTGTAATTTCTGACGCCATTTCTTCACATGGACATGCTTTTCTAATGACAGGAGCACAATAATAAATGCTTTATAAGTGTAACAATCGATACTCTCTTCCTCAAACGGGGTGAGTAGACTGCTTGAAGCACATAACAAGAAACATACAATAAAATACAAAACAAAAGTGAAGCCAATGATAACGAATCGATACAGTTACCTCGCACCTCCAAACAAAGATGGCAAAGGGAAAGAAACACCAACATGAAACAACTTCACCATAACGGGAAAGCCAAAAGGGCAGTTGCTTTCCAAATCGCAAAACGGCTATCCAAAATAAAAATGCAAAAACAAACTATGTGTATAACAATAACATAAAACAACAGAAGAACCATCTTAGATAGGCGTGTAATTTTATTGGATAGAGCGGGGGCTTAAATCAGTCTGACTTGACAACAATCCGCACTGTTTTTAAGTCGTAGTTTAGACAAATAAGTTGCTCAGTCCGCATGAAGGATTTCTAACACATCAGTTCAACATCTCCGAGAAAAATATCAAAAGAATACAGAGATGAAATACCTATGAGAACTCGGCAACATGAAATAATTGAAATGTGGGATCAAACGATAACTCCACAGTTAGTCCATAGACAGAACAGAGACAAGTATTGCAAAACAGTTGAAATACAACAAATCAACATTGGAAATACGGCACCAACACAAACGCTTAAGAACGATCGGTGGCACAGTCTACCGGGGAGAGAGCATGTCATGTGTGTGTGTGTGGGGGGGGGGGTCACGGTTTATTGTAAATTTAAGCTCTTGTACCACCACTGCACTGTTCAAAATTATTAAATTCATATTTTACTGCCATCAAAAACATGTGATTAAATATTGCGACAAAATAGAAGTGAAGGCAATGATCAGGAATCGATACAATTAATCCACAGCTCCCATCAGAGACACCAAAGGGAAAGAAACACAAACTTCAAGCAACAGTCTTTGAAAGATCAGGGTGAAATCTCAAAAAAAAAAAAAAAAACTTAATGATTTAATCATGTTTGTGTTTCTTTCCCTTTGTGTCTCTTGATTTTATCGATTACTGATCAATGCCTTCGCTTCTATTTGACACAAAATGAAAGTCTACAGATTTGTGGTGCTGCCGCCATGTTGGAGATGTGTAAGAATGCAGTATGTCGATGGGTGTGTTATTGTGATGATAACAATCTAAGACCAGCTAAAATTAACCCTCATCTTGCTTAATATTCATTTAAGCCACTCCCATTTCTGTCTTTCAACCAATCAAATTACTTGATGTAATTTATTGCTACAAATTCAAACACTGAATGCCAAACAGTGTAGATCCTGACCAGAACCCATCTGATCTGGATCTACACTGTATGCAAAGATAGGGGTTGTCGTGAACAGCAAGATAAGGGTTAAGACTATTTTTTCTTTAAAAATTTAATTCAAACGTTTCTGCTTTCTACAACTAATGTCCCCTCGTTAGAGACCACCTTTAGAAATGTTCAAATGGGGTCGTCAATGCCATCTGCAAATGCTGATCTGAGTCTATGATAGTCGCACAAGTCCTTATGTAGGTTTTGCAGTGTGATGGCTCAGAATTTCAGATGGACGATACTTACTAGAAATCCCATGTGCTATAGTTTCTCCAGCATCCGGGAATCCATCACCTATTCTCTGCCCGATGTCTTTGAGTCCATAAATAGCATAGTTTCCAAGGTAACCAAGACCATTTATGGTGAGTTTACCTAGATGTCCCAAACCGACAACTGCAGACTACATAAAAAAGAATTAATAAATAATAAATTAAAATAAAATATTTAAACAGAAAGAGAAGTACTTCCCATCACGAAAACAATAAGTGGAGGCAATGATCAGGAATCGATACAATTAACACACAGCTCCCATCAGAGACAACAAAGGGAAAGAAATACAAACATGAAACAACAGACCTATATAAATCTGACCGCTTGAACATATCTGAGAGTTTAGAGTTTTCTAAAGACTGTCCATAAAAATAAATACAGGCTTTGAATGTGTGGACTCACGTGTCGACGGAGCGCAATGCAAACCATAAGAATTTAAAAAAAAAATCGAAAATCGCAGTACATGTCTTACGCAACCTTCTTCGGAGTCTAACTGTTGGTTTTCTTTTGCTCCAGCATTTCAGTGGTTTCTTGCTGTCGAGTCCTCGCCGTTGTTTCATCTCTGTGGTTGTTTTATTTTTTCCGTTCAAGGAGATGTTGCACTGATGAGTTAGGAGGCCTTCATGCGGACTGAACAAATTATTTGTCTTAATCGGAAGTAAGGGCGAGGATTGTGGCCACGTAAAATCGATTTAAGCCCCCCAGTGGAATTCGTTTCCGCTGACCGTTCCAATGCGGTTCTTCTGTCGCGGTTTATTTTTGTTATGGTTTTTCTTTGGGTTTTTGTGTCGCTTATATTATTTTAGTTTGGATAGCCTATTGACCATTTTGAGGGAAAGTAACTGTCCTTTTGGCTTTCCACTATTGATGTTTCCATTAAGGTCTGTTATTTCATGTGTGTGTTTCTTTCCCTTTGGTGTCTCTGATGGGAGCTGTCGGTTAATTGTATTGATTCCTGATCATTGCGTCTACTTCTAATTTCTCCCTTACACTATAAGCAGAGACATGTCACCTGGTACGCGTGGCACACTTGTTGTTGAGTACATGAAGGGAGAAAACAAGAATATCTTTCGTAGCCGTTTTATATAAATACACGAAAATTAGATAGCAGATTCTAGAAAAACTTTCTGTGTATGCAATTCATTACGTAACGAAGAAGTTTATACAATACATTTTCAGCGATATTCGATTTTTTGAAAATTCTAACGATTTGCATTGCTTTCTATAGACACGTGAGTCCATAAATTCAAAGACTGTCTTTATTTAAATGGACAGTCTTCAGAAATAGCTAAACTCTCAGACCTGTTGAAAAGTAGAAGTGGAGGCAATGATCATGAATCTTTACAATTAACCAACAGCTCCCATCAGAGACACCAAAGGGGAAGAAACTACATAGTAAAACTGGGGTTTACAGGGGTAAACCATATTTTTCTCTATTTTGAGCAGAAATAAGAAAAATGTCACAATTTTTCATCTTATGTTTTTTGTTTTTTCGGCGGTTAAGTTTACAATGTTTTTGTATAGGCGTGTTTTCGTAATGTGAAGGATTTAAGCCCCCTCCCCTCCCTAGTGGAATTCGTTTCCACTGACCGTTCCAAGGCGGTTCTTCTGTCGCGGTTTATTTTTGTTTTGGTTTGTCTTTGGGTGTTTGTGTCGCTTATTTTATTTTGGATAGCCTAATGGCCATTTTGTGGGAAAGTGGCTGTCCTTTTGGCTTTCTGCTATTGGTGTTTCCATTAGGGTCCGTTGTTTCATGTTTGTGCGTCTTTCCCTTTGGTGCCTCTGATTGGAGCTGTGGGTTGATTGTATCGATTCCTCATCATTGCCTCCACTTCTATTTTGTTTGTTTGATCTGACATTGAGATGAAATGACTCCACTTTGTCGCTCAATGAAACCGATAGGATTTATAAAAAAGTAGAAGTGGAGGCAATGATTCCGCAGACGAATCGATTGCCCCAAAGGACTAGAAAATACAACCCATTACGAAAACACGCCTATACAAATACATTGCCCCCTTTATCGCCGAAAATATAAAAAATTTAGGATGAAAAATTGTGATATTTTCCTTATTTCTGCTCAAAATATAGATTGTGGGCACTCGTTAGAACCGCCTCATAGAGGCGGCTCTAACGAGTACCCACAATCTATATTTTAGAGCAGAAATAAGAAAAATAAGGTATACCCCCGGAAACCCCAGTTTTACTATATAAAAGTGGGGTTCAAGGGGGTCAAAATTATATAGGCGTGTTTTCGTGATGGTAAGTTCGACACCGTTCAGTTTTCAAATCTTTTCGTTTTAGTACTTCTGTGTGCCCAAATTATTCAGTTCAGTAACGGTTACAGAGTTGCCAACTGTGCTGACACGGCCTCTCGCCGGTGTTGGTACGTGTAAGATGTGGTAGTCCGCCGTTACCTTTGATGTTTGGGGCATGCTTTGGATTCTGGTTCGAACAGTTTATGAAGTATCTTTACTCATTTAATTTAAACTTACGTGCATAATTACAATTTTCACACTTGCTGAATTCCGTCTGAATCAGCGGAATGCACGTTGACATAAGCCGATGTAGTTCCTCAGTCTGGGCTATGGTAACGTTCCATTCCAGGGCAATCAGGTCTATTAAATATTGATAATACCTATTTCGATGGTTTGATCAGTCAGATTTACCCCCCAGAACTTCAGTTAAATAAAGCAAATTCTTCTTATACCGAGGCCCCGTTTTTGGATTTACATCTATCTATTGTAGATGGGTTTATGATAAACCCGATGACTTTGATTTTGAGATTGTAAATTTTCCTTTTTTGGATGGTGTTATTCCTCGTGCGCCATCCTATGGCGTTTATATTTCGCAATTAATTCGATTTGCTAGAGTGTGTTGTCATGTAACTGACTTCAACACTCGTAATAAATTATTAACGGCTAAACTCCTTAATCAGGGTTATCGGTACCATAAACTACGCAAAGCCTTTTTAAAATTTTATAGACGCCTTTCTGATTTAACTTCAAAATTCAATATTGGACTTAAATCTCTTCTGCAACAAGGTCTATCGGAACCCGAATTTTGTGGTGACTTAGTATATAAATTCAAAAAAATATATAACCGCAATGACTTCAGCACCCAATTTCGTAAAATCATTCTTCGATATAAAAAGATTGGGTACAACATGGATGTTATACGACAGACTGCATGCATGGTAGTTAACCCAATCACGGTTGGCAACTTTGCTTCCCTCTTTAATTGCACGCCGGTGGGTCAGGCCTCAGATTCTATGACGGCTCCAACGTAAGGGCTTATTGAGAATTAGAGAGATCTAATTCAAGGTAATGTTGGTTGGTGTCTGATGCTCTGTCTCTGGTCGGGCCCATCGGAGTCTAACTGTTGGTTTTCTTTTGCTCCAGCATTCCAGTGGTTTCTTGCTGTCGAGTCCTCACCGTTGTCTCACCTCTGTGGTTCTTTGATTTTTAGTGTTCACGGAGATGTTGCACTGATGAGTTAGGAGGCCTTCGTGCGGACTGAACAAATTATTTGTCTAAATCGCGACGGAAGTAAGGGCGAGGATTGTGGCCACGTAAAATCGATTTATGCTCCCCAGTGGAAATCTTTCCACTGACCGTTCCAAGGCGGTTCTTCTGTGGCGGTTCATTTATGGTGTTGTTTGTTACTTACTGTGTGTATCACTTGTGTATTTTTTTATTTTGGATGGCCATATGGCCATTTTGTGGGAAAGTAACTGTCCTTATGGCCTTCCTTTGTTTAGGTTTCCATTATGGTCTGGTCGCTTAATGTTTGTGTTTCTTTCCCTTCGGTGTCTTTTAAGGGTGGAGTAAGTTAATTGCATCGATTCCTGATCTTTGTTTTACTTCTACTTCTAATATGGATGCCCTAAACACCTTCAGAAATGCTGCGAGTAGACAAAAAATATTTATTTTATATTTCTTGGTCTGTATACTCATGGTTTCATATGAAATTAATGAAACAAGTCGGCATATGAAATAACCACATATTTCATATGGAATTGATGAACTTAGCTCTCATATAAAATACATATATTTCATATGTGATTAATGAAACTAGTCGACATACAAAAAAACGTATTTCATATGGAATTAATGAATCTAGCTCTCATATAAAACACACGTATTTCATATGATATCAATGAAACTAGCCGTCATATGAAATAACCACGAGTTAAAGTTTAAAATTGCGAAGGGTTACACGAAGTTATGCAATAAATCTGATAATTAACAGCGATATTAGTTTACCAAAACAGAATCTTACACGATTGATCATTTTATATGAAATTTATAAAACGAGCCTACGGTGAGTTTCATATACATGTATTTATAGGAAATGACAACGAGTGAAAGATTTTGTTTATCTTATAACAAAGTTAAACCTGATTTTTTTTTGCCAAAGACATGAAAGAAAACAAAGGACGCATAACATTACGCACCGGGAACCAGTGTTCCTACACTTGTGGTCATTTCGGTTTCATTAAATGAGCCCCGCCAAGCGAATTTGTGTCTTCGAGCATTCCGTCATGACAAATTTTAACTGCGCATGCCCAGCCATTCAGATGAACCATGGATATGGCTTTCTGTCTGAAGGTTCCCCTTGATTCACTGCTTGTATGAGCGAGCAGCGAGGGTTCTGGCGAGACTGCGCTGATGCGCAGGCTCGCCTGAACCTCGCTGCTCGCATAGGCGATAAGTACCAAAATCGCTTGACGGGGCCCAAATGACGTTATCTGATTTATAACAGCGACATTTGATGATTATTTAAGGGGAATGGGAAAACCTGGCATATTTTTCCGCCATTTTTCAAAGGGGGACAAATTTTGGGAATTCCTGTTCGCTGATCTACTAAAAAGGGGTCTATTCTTAAAGGACCTAAAAAGGGGTCTATTCTTAAAGGAAACAATTTGCTCCTCAGGAGCAAATTCTTTCCTTAAAGAGCTGACCCATAGTCAAACTGGAGACAAAATACTTTTACAGGAGTTGCCTTCCCTGAAGTTGTTCCCATTCCCCTTAAATTATATAGTATAAGTACATTTACATGCGATAGCCTTACTTAAATGCAGCTGAGTATGTGTCTAATGGTTTTAACGTTCGCTTTTCCCCATGAGATGAAACAATGCACATAAACAGTAACACTATATTCACCATTGTAATACTTTTGTCTGTCCAAGATTGCTATTGTCATATGGCTATTTGCAGATAAGGACTGTCAATGTTTCACACTGTTACGTGATTCAAGACCAAATCCAAATTAATATGTAATACCTATGCTATTACACGAGTGGTCATATCATTTGAAATTTATGATACGAGCTCTCGGCGAGTTTCACAAATGTCATGTAAAATCCTCTAATATTTCATTTGACATAGAAAACGCATTATATACACGACTGTCTTATAAAAATGTCGCTATTCCGCCATTAGTAACGGCGACGTCGTTAAGGACTCCCTATGTATAACGTAACGGGGCGTATCTAACTATTTTGCGTATTTAATCCAAAAGTGGATTACGGGCCTCCGTTGCCTAATGGATAAGAGCGCTGACTCTTAAACATTAGGTCTCTCACCGCTGCGGGTTCGAGCCTCGCTCGGGATACATGTGAGATGCCAAGTTCTGCAACGGAAGGTCAGGTGGTTTTTCTCCGGGTACTCCGTTTTTCATCACCTCTGATTAACGAGCGGCACGATATGAGTGAAATAATATTGCAAGGGCCGTAAAACCACCCCCCCCCTCCACAAGTGGATTGCCGAACTTATTACAAGGCGTTATCACATTCTCAGACGCGACGTTATTTTGAGAACGTAAAGAACATCCTAAAGAGAATATTAAAGCAAAACCACACATACAGTGGCCAGAGACCTACATGTACATGTACATATAGTGATTAAGCGTCATCGAACAGAATTGTTGCTGGTGATACGTCCAACTATATTCATTCACCAGGGTTTTTGGACGAGTTTGACGATTTTGTCCTTCCAGTTTAATATTGCCATGTTGGTGATTCGGATTCTTTATCCCACTATGTATATTGTTCCTTTTTGATTCTGCAATCGGATGAGCCACAGTGAAAGTTAGGGTGAGGGTTGGGATCCCGTAAAGTTAACTTAAACCCACCAGTATTTTTACTGACTACTCCAAGTCGGTGCTTTTGCAATGTTTCTTACATGTTTTGTGTTGGTGTTTCTGATTCTTTCCCTAATTATATATGTTGTCCCGTTGATGATTTTGATTCTCCCCCCCCCCTCCACCTTTTGGTTGCCTATTTGTAGTAACGTTTGTCCTCCCAGTTTAATGTTTGTCATGTCGGTGATTCTGATTCTTTACCCCCATTATGTATATTGCTCCTTTTTTGTTAGGTTTGGATATTCTAAGTCACCACCTATTTGGGAAAAGAGCTGCTGACTCGGTTTACCTGTGGTCCGTTTTGTTACTGTCGTAACTCCATGTTTCGACTTTTTTCCCTCGAGGCATTGCGGGAACCATCACGAAAACACGCCTATATAATTTTGATCCCCTTGAGCCCCACTTTTATATAGTAAAACTAGGGTTTCCGCGGGTAAACCTTATTTTTCTTATTTCTGCTCAAAATATAGATTGTGGGTACACGTTAGAACCGCCTCATCATCGAGGCGGTTCTAACGAGTGCCCAGAATCTATATTTTGAGCAGAAATAAGAAAAATATCACAATTTTTTATCATGAAATTTTCCTTTTTTCGGCGATAAATCTGGCAATGTGTTTGTATAGGCTTGTTTGCGTAATGGGTTTTGGATCTGATTGTATCTGCTCCTGATCGTTTCTCTTCTTAATTTCAAACGGAACTGCCGTACTTCAAACCTATCAGGATCGGGTTACGAAGTGGTGCAGTCGGGTATCAACTAGCAGGTGTTGAAAGCGACCGATCCGTTTGGCATTACGAAAACACGCCTATACAAATACATTGTAAATTTTACCGCCGAAAACAGGAAAAAAATAAGCTAAAAAAATTTTTTTTTTTTCTTATTTCTGCTCAAAATATAGATTGTGGGTACTCGTTAGAACCGCCTCATCGAGGCGGTTCTAACGAGTATCCACAGTCTTTATTTCCGAGCAGAGATAAGAAAAATAAGGTTTACCCCCTGCAAACCCCAGTTTTACTACATATAAGTGGGGTTCAAGAGGGTCAAAATTATATAGGCGTGTTTTCGTGTTGGGGTTCAAAGGAGCTCTTGGGGAAGTTGATGCTTTCGTTTAACAGGTACCGTCTTTTAGGCGAGGCTTACTATTCGGAGCATGGTGATAACAAGGGTGCAATGGGATTGATGGTAGTTTCATTGATCACAGGATGATGACTACACATGTATAACAATGGTTAGGTGATAACTACAACTGTCATGGACTCGATCTGCACAGCATGATGCGGCGATCGGGAATCAGGACCGACAAGAACACGCTAGATTTTTATAGCCGTCGGCCAGGACGCGATTGCGGTTATGTTCCACACGCATTATGGAGGAGATGAGGACGTAGTCAGAATAATATTTACTTTCTATGAACTAGGTGCATGGTCGAGTTATTAACTAGCTAGAATATGCTTGACCGTGCTGGCGACGTGGCAGAAGTAGCTACAAACGGATCTAAAACGACCTTGAATGGGCTTGGACTGCTAGAGAACTGTGTTAGTATGATATGAACGGACACTTCTGTCCGATCGGAACTTGATACGAACGAACTGTGGACGAGATACAGACAGACTGGACGTATTGGGGACTTCTTCTGATTGATAAAGAATCGTATTAACAGGCATACTTGGGCGAAAAGTACTCGTTCTACCCCGACCACAGTCCATTTAACGATTTTATTAGGACGTGACCGGACTGTCTAAGAAGTAACTTCGTGTGAAAGGGGCATACATTCAACTTATATTGTACGAGGTGACCCAAAAACGGGATGAAGCGTCGCCGAACTCGGCGTCAGATCACATTATGAAAATAATTATATTGAGAATACTGCCACTTTTCATATTTCTGATCTAAACATACATGTAGATTGCGGATATACGTTAGAACCGCCTTGGCGAGGCGGTTCTAACGAGTATCCACATTCTTCGTTTTTGAGGAGAAATAAGAAAAATAGTGTTACCCCTATAAACCTCAGTGTTTTACTATATGAAAGTGGCGTTTGACTGTGTCAAAATTATATAGGCGTATGCTCGTAATGGGTACCTTAACTATTTGCACAAAACAAATCCAATACCTAAATAAAACTAAGTTTAAAAAAAAAAAAAAAAAAAAAAAAAACTAATGCCTAAATTTCGAAATGAACGCTGGCTGTGATTCTATTTAGGACAAAATGGGTCATTTGTCAGGCATTTGGCCCAGTCCACCACGACCGTTACATATCATTGAGAGATAAGATTGTCTTGACACACATATACATGCAGTATTGATAGTAAAACTGAAGAAGTTAAGAAGTCTGGCAATGATGCATATTGTAATTTTATTTCTGACGGCCTATTCAGTTTCGTCTTCAGCAATTGAAAGGAGGGATCTACAGCCGCTGAATCAAAATGGACTCCAAAGTAATGCATTTGTTTCTTTTCATGTTATGTGCATTGTTATTGCAGTAGAACTGCGATGGCTCGATCAAGTTAGTTCGTTTTCAACAGCTGATTCGACTTCATTATGACCCGTCCCAGCCCATAAGGGCGGGACATAAATTAGGCTGCATGGTGGTTCCAAGCAGAGCTGAAACTGACAACACACGAGTATTGGTAAACCGCTTATAAGGACTAATATGTTCTATAAAAGGGTTATCCTTTGGAAGCAAGGAAAATACCACAGAACTGAAAAATATGGAGTGTTTTCTGGGCCAGAGTAGCTAGTTTCGGCCAATTAGGCCTCATCAGTGACCCTCAGATATTTTCAAAATTCCACAATGGAATCAATGATCCCCAAGGACAGGAAAATATAATCTACACTATGATGCCAAGGCAAAGTGATGTGAGTCAGACTGTCCAGTGCATATACGCATTTTGGTCTCATTGAGTGACAGGGCTACAGCTGTCATTTCATCTCAATGTCGGGTAAAAGTCCCACATAATTGGAAGCAGCGTCTAAAAATGCCCTAAATAGTGTTGGCGGGGACGATAAACCCCAATTCAAACAAAACTTCATTATGGCATCCCTGGGGAAGTTTACCCGAAGCTCCCTTGAACAATATACTGAGATTTCTTATTTTATCTTTAAAATGCATGTTATGTTTACCCATTAGAATCGCCTCGATGAGGCGATTCTAATGAGTACACACAACGTACGTTTATTGTAAAGAAGATCGAAAAGTTATACCGAAGTCATCTCAATTAAATCTGCTGGCGTGCTCTATGATTAACTCTCTGTCGCTCGAACTACCCCTGTCTCGAACATATCTTAATAGTCCCGATGGTGTTCCAGCCATTGATGTTAGACTGTAGTTCGTATCAGAACCATTTTCTCTGCTGGAAACACTCTATAGTCAACACCACATGATTGTTCTGAGTAACGTTTGCTTGACGCAGAACGATGTTTGTACATTAAAAGCACGATGACCACCTTACGATTATGTTAACGCATCCGTGTAATAAACACCCCTGTAAACCCCACTGTAAGTAGGTAAAACTGGGGTTTACAAAGGAAAACAGAGTACTCGTAAGAATCGCCCTAGTGATTCGCTTCTAACGAATGCACAAAGGTGTGTTACCATAGCGCAGTTACATGTATAATTTAGCTTTATGTCAATTCATTAAAGCGGATTTAAAGTGCCGTTTGGGGTCGTCGTAACGTCTCCACTTACACAAACATAGTGAAGTGTATATCATGTTATGTATATCCCTGTAAACCCCAGTTTAACAATATAAACGTGAGGTTTAAGGGGTCAAAAGTATATAGGCGTGTTTTCATGATGACATTATTTTTACCTGCAGCATTACTGACGCCTTTCCGAGAGGCGATTCTCCAGATGGTGGCAGTTGGTTGGAACCACACTATCACAGACAGTGAGAAGCTGAAAGTTGACATGCAACATTGCAGTGAAACAATCAAAGCTTCCGTAGCCACCTGTAAGACATGTGCTACTGCTGCCTGTCAGTAAGTAGAACCGTTCCATCACGTGAAAAAGTCCGTAAAATGAAGACCCCCTAAACCCCAGTTTATATAGAGAAAACTGGGGTTTATGGGGGGGGGGGTTACATTATTTTTTCGTATTTCTGCTCCAAAACATAGGTTGTGGGTACTCAATGAGGCGGTTCTAACGAGCACCCAACACCTATGTTTGCAGTATCAATAAAAAACATATCAAACATTTTTATCAGAAAAAAGCCTTTTTTGAGGTTTGAATATGTGCTATATCACACGGATGTGGCATTTTTTTTTACATTTACGAGACCACCTAAATTAAGATTAATTCTTCATTAAAAAGCAAGTTTACATGTAAAAGGTTTAAAGGCATTATTTCTTTGTGTTTTCTGCACTCAGTGCCTTCTAGAAAGAGACCACCTTTGTGACTGTTCAAAAGTGGTCTTAAAGACCACTTTTGAACAGTCACAAAGGTGGTCTTGTATATCAATTTCACTGTATATGATATTTTTCTCATTTCTACTGCAAATATAAATCGTGTGTGCTCGTATAAGCCGCCTACTTGAGGCGGTTCTAACGATTACCCAAAACCTATGTTTTTGAATAAAGAAAAAAAATGTTTACCATACATTTCCGTTTCACTAATTACATTTACTTGTCAACGCGCTATATATTCGATTTTTTTTTTTTTAATACACGTATGCGTGCTGAGTACGTCAACAGAGATAACCATTTCTCCGCTAAGTTTCCGCATGTTCGTTCTCACCTGTTAATTCGGACAAGGGTGTTAAGGCAAAACTGGGTCATTATGGGCCTTCTCATCTGAATCAATACCGGTTGCATAGCTGTGTCAGGTTGAAATGAATAACAGACATCCAATGCCCTGTACTATTGATGAATAGTTTAGGCGATGTGCATTTTGAGCTTGAAATACGCCGATAATTTTTAACAGTCATCCGTGGCCATTGAGTACAAGAGTTAGAATGATTTGCAGAAAAATACCGAATGAAACCTACATGACGTGTGTGACTTCAACAGTTTTTGACAAAAATGAAAATACTAACGTTCTCACTCAGTGGTACGTATACTCTACCACTGCCGTTGACTATTTTGTTAATTTCACAGACATAAGCCTGGGGGTCAACAAGCAGTTGCACACTCACCGACGTTCACCGACTATCTGAAACTGGCGGCCAATCTTGTCAATCCTTACAACTTTCTTAAAGAACCCCTGAATGAAGTAGGCAGTAGACTGGGTGATCTTGTAGACATTCTTGGTAGTGGAAGTAAATCGTTTATTGATTCCATGTCCGGCTTGGCAAACACCGTTGGGGGCGGATTCACGGTAAGACACTGACTAAACATAGGCGGTGTGTGTGAGAGAGAAGTTTTCGTCCGGCCTGAAGAACCCGGAATCGAACTTACATGTACGTCCCCATCCCCACCCCGGTATATGAGGCTAGAATCTCATCCACTTCACCACGGAGGCTTCTAACGTAGGTTGAAATTGTCTTCAATATTGTCATTTGCAGTGGCAATGACAGTATTGGGATAGAGCTTTTATGGCCCCGTCAAGCGATTTTGGTACTTATCGCCTATGGGAGCAGTGAAGGCGCATCCACGCAGTCTCGCCAGAACCTACGCTGCTCGCTCATACAAGCAGTGAATCAAGAGGAACCTTCAGACAGAAAGCCATATCCCTGGCCCCTCTGAATGGCTGGGCATGCACAGTTAAAATTTGTCATGACGGAATCGAAGACACAAATTCGCTTGGCGGGGCTTTTATCGAGATAGAGGAAAAATTTGGTCATTGAGGGTTAACTTTAGCGCAATATCAGGAAGCATAATGGGATAGACAGGATCTTACACGAGTGGTCATTTCATATGAAATTTATTAAACGAGCCTCTGGCGAGTTTCATAAGTTCTTATGAAATGACCACGAATGTAAGATTCTCTTTATCATAGAGCGATTTTTAATCAGATTTATCGCCGAAGAAGTTCGAAAGAAAACAAAGGGCTGTCAGGGACGGCGCCATGGCGTTACGCGCCAGTAACAATGTATTGATACATGTGCGGTTAAATGATTTTTATTACTCTATAACAGCGATGTTATATGATAAAATATTTTTTATCTTTAACATAAAGTGACATGTGTTTGTCTGCACACATTATAGTCATCTTGCTGAGCCAACTTAAATGAGTGTACATAAAATAGATAAACAACTTTGTTAAAGATACAGGGTAAATGGGGGACCCCAACGGGGCTTGGGTAGATAGATCGGGCTGCTTGGTGCTTCCACGCATGAGTTGCAACCGAGTGCACTTGAGTACTGGCAAACCGCTTAGAAGGTCCAGGCAAAGTGGTGCGAGTCGGACCGTCCATGCATATTAACCCTATTGGTTTCATTTGGCGACAGGGCTTGAGATGTCATTTCATCTCAGTGTCGGGTTAAAGTCCCACACAACTAGAAGCAACGTCTCAAAAATGACGTAAATAATGTTGACGGGAACGTTAAATCGCAAGTCAAACAAACTGGGCATTTGGAAATAGTTCTGTAGGGACTCAAGTGTTAGAATTAACTATTATGATAAACGAGCTATTGGTGTTTGAGCCTTTGAAATTTCACAGTATTTGGTTTTATGCGTCACATCACGTGAACAAGTCCATGAAATAAAGACCCCCCTAAACCCCACTTTATATAGAGGAAACTTGGGTTTAAGGGGGTAAACATTATTCTAATTCCTGCTCCAAGACATAGGTTGTGGGTACTCGTTAGAACCGCCTCAATGAGGCGGTTCTAACGAGCACCCAAAACCTATGTTCTGAGTATAAATAAGAAAAATATCACAAATTTTCATCAGAAAAGTTACCTTATTTGAGGTGTGAAAAAATAAACCATATCACACGGATGTGTTATCGTAATGAGCAGGCCGTAAAACCATTACGATAGCACATCCTTGCATCATAGTGCATTCTTTTATATCTTCAAAATGGCTACTTTTCTGCTGAAAATCCGTTTTCGCTTATTTTTACTGCAACTATAGATTGTGGGTGCCCGTTAGAACGGCCTCAATGTGGCGGTTCTATCGAGTACCGCAAACTATGTCTTGGAGCAGAAATAAGAAAAATAATGTATACCCCTGTTAATCTCAGTTTTCTCTACATAAAGTGTGGTTTACGGCATCACGAAAACATACCTGTATAATTTTGACCCCCTTAAACCCCACTTTTATACAGTAAAACTTGGGTTTGCGGGGGTGTACATTATTTTTCTTATTTCTGCTCAAAAACATATACTCTGGGTACGCGTTTGAACCGCCTCGCCGTGGCGGTTCTAACGAGTATCCACAATCCATGTTTTGAGCAGTAATAAGAAAAATATCACAATTTTTCATCTGAAAATTTTCATTTTTCGGTGGAAAAATTTACAATGTATTTGTATGGACATATTTTCGTAATGGGGTGTTTATTTCACGGACATGGTCGCGTGATGGTACTTTGCGACCGTAAAGTCGACGATGTACCCACCACACGCAAACACCACGCACACACAAACTTGGCCGTTTATTCTCATTCAAATACATGTGCTGCCAAGTGAAAGCACACGCCAGGCAATGAAAAGATGCATTGGGTGATGGCGTCGAGTTTCCGATAGTACGCTTATTTTAACTGCAAATATAGATTGTGGGTGCCCGTTAGAACGGCCTCAATGATAGTAACAACTTGTTAAATTCACAAATTGTTCAGGATCAGCGCTGTTCCGGAAGCCATCTGATCAGGATCTACACTATTTGTCACGCAATTTGTGAACTTAACAAATTGTAACTATCATTGTGGCCGTTCTAATTTGTATATCGTAGATTACATTACTGAACACAACTTCCCCTGCCTTGCAAACAGTGTAGATCCAGATCTACAAGCCATCTGTTCAGGATCAGCACTGTTTCGGAAGCCATCTGATCAGGATCTACACTATTTGTCACGCAATTTGTGAATTTAACAAAAACATTAAATCAAGTTGTTTGATTGGTTGATAACTAGCAATGGGTGTGGCTAAATAAATGTATTCAGCATGACACGGGTTAACACATTTGAAATTTCATCCCAAATAATAGGTCGGATTACATGAGCAATCGATATAGTTCATCATGAATTTAACCCAGCAGGCACACGTCGCTAGGGCAACGTCAAATCAACGTCGGTGCAACTTCAAGACGTTGCACTATCGTTGATGTGACGTTGCATAAACATCATGATGTTGCACCGACGTTGTTGTGACGTCATAATTACGTCATGTGCCTGCAGGAAACGCTTTAGAAATATTTTGTCTCCAAAAAAGGGAATCTGCGCATTAGGTTAACAAGTCCTTGCTATGAAGAAAAAAATCTTATATAGGTGTTCAGGTGTTCATGTATTATTGAATTTATTAAACGAGTTCAGGAAAGAGATAAATACGAGGCTTTTGCGAGCGTTTTACCCTTTTCCCTCAAGGAATTTAATAAATTCAATAATACATGAGCACGAATGCAAGATTCTGTTATCATATGACATTTAAAACGCAATTTATTTACGATTGTTCTCGTAGAAACGCGTCAATATTCCGCCATTAGTAAACGCGACGACGTTAAGGTTGTCGTACATGGCATATCTAACTACATTGTAATTTGCACATTTAATCCACTAATGGATTATTGAATTTATTACATGACGCTATTTCATTCTTAGACGCGACGTCAAATGATTAATACCTCCAAACCAACAATATAAAGAAAAGTGGCGTTTACAGGGGTATAAATTATTTTCCATATTTCTACTAAAATCATAGATTTTTGGGGTACTCGTTAGAAGCGCCTCAATGAGTCTATGTTGGGACTGACAAATAAGAAAATCATCATGCATTTTCATCTAAAAAAAAAAAGTTCTGGAGAAAAAACAAAGCCGATTTTTATGTACAGTAAAATTCCTATATTAAGACCACCTTTGGGACTGTTCAAAAGTGGTCCATGACCAGAGGACACCGTGGGCAGAAATCACAAATAAAAATTAATTGAAGCCTTCAAACAAGCTTTTAAAAGCAGAATTAGTCTTAACTTTAGGTGGTCTTAATAGCGGAATTTTACTGTATTTCGTAATTTGAGATTAATTTCATGGTAGTTCACATTATATTACTATGGCAACCGTATGCTTATTTTCATTTTCTAGGATGCATTCCATGGCCTGAAAACCGGACTGAATGCAGTAAAAGGGGGCCTGACTGATGCTGGAAATACCATAGCGGGCCTCGGCGGTACTGTCATACACGGTATAGGCGATATTGGCGGTAGTGCTGTAGATAAGATAGGGGATGCTGCAAACACAGTCGCTGGAGCAGTAACAGATGCAGCACATACTGTTGGACATTTCTTTCAAAGTAAGAAACCCGATTACATGTGAACAGGTACTCAACATGTTCGCCCGACCTAAGTCTCTGTGACGTTTCATTCTGCCTCTTTCAATAAAAAGAACGCTGGGGCACCCAATTTGCCAGCTGAGCTGCGCTCTCGGAAGCGTGGTGTGTCGGTATATGCACTGAACACCAAGGATAGAACACTTTGAGGCTTTCAGATATATATACATATATGTATTTGTGGTTTTGGTTTTACGGCCCTTTCAAGATTATTTCACTCAGATCGAGCCGATCGTTAATCCGAGGTGGACGCAAACCGGAGCCCCCGGAGAAAAAACACCTGACAGTTAAAAAAAATTGGCGTATCATATGAGACCCATGCCAGGCTCGAACCACAGCGGTGAAAGGCCTAGTGATTAAGAGTCAGCGCTGTTACCCACTAGGCCCCGGAGGCCCGTACTTTCAGGTTATATACATATGTAGCACAGATGGAAAAAATGCGTTTCTCGCTGAGTGATATATTGATGGCCATTAAGACCGCTCCTTCATGCAGTGCACTGTAGACTAAATTGTGTGTACAGACTGGTGCGAGATCTCACTAAGCCCATCGTATCTCCATCAACAAAATACATTTTCATGAGAAACATAAAACATTGACAATCATGAAAGAACGCACTTTGTTACATGGGTGTGTTGTCCGAATGGATACATGTGTACATTAAACCAGTGTAAAATCTGTATATCCTAATAAGCAGCACAGAATCCACTCTTGTTGATATTCTGTTAAACCTTTACTTACTATTATGGACTGATGGAAGTCCGAAGCCATCACGAAAACACGCCTATATAATTTTGACCCTCTCAAACCCCACTTTTATACAGTAAAACTGGGGTTTCAGGGGGTATACCTTATTTTTCTTATTTCTGCTCTAAAATATAGATTGTGGGTACTCGTTAGAACCGCCTCGATGAGGCGGTTCTAACGAGTGCCCACAATCAATATTTTTAACAGAAATAAGAATATTATCACAGTTTTTCATCTTAAAATTTTCATTTTTTTCCGCGATAAAGGTGGCAATATATAGTCGTGTTTGCGTAATGTAAAAGATGGTAGATTCCACTAACACATACATTCAATTTGTTTGGGACATTGCAAAAACAGAATAGACACAGATCTGGGTCTACACTGTTTGCTCAAAGAACATACATTTTGGTAAAACTTACCACAAACAAATAAATCTGGAACCCTTTCAATTGGAAATTTACCACTCCTTTATCAGGTGACAGATTACATTTTCTTATTGGAGTTAAAAAAAAAACTATGTGCAGAAAGGATTAAAGATATGCATTGTTTACTCTTTAGCCCTAAAGATCGGAAAAAAGTATATTTGCAAACAGTGTAGATCGTGATAAGAGGCGGCATTAAAAGCCGTCTTATTAAGGTCTACACTGTTTGTCATCCTGTTAATGATTTTGAATAATAAATTTTTCAATATTGAGGTTCTCTAGATTCAGAGATCGTAGATCCCACTCCTTAAACTCAGGGTTGAAAGGTTATCATTACGCAAACACTCCTATACAAATGCATTGCTACCATTATCGACGAAAAGATGAACATTTTATGATGAAAAATTGTGATATTTTTCTTATTTCTGCTCAAAATATAGATTGTGGGCACTCGTTAGAACCGCCTCATCGAGGCGGTTCTAACCAGTATCCACAATCTATATTTTAGATTAGAAATAAGAAAAATAAGGTATACCCCCGGAAACCCCAGTTTTACTATATAAAAGTGGGGTTCAAGGGGGTCAAATTTATATAGGCGTGTTTTCGTGATGTTTAGTTTATTTTGTGTGTATGTGTGTGTGGGAGGGGAGGGGGTTGGGACGGGGTGGTTATGGCTATTTTAAGAGTATTTAAATTAATATGAGTCAGTCGTTACATGTAACCAGAGGTGGGCGAAAACAGGAGTACCCGGAAATAATCATCTGACCATTCATATGTATTTGTATGTTGACTTGTTTATTGACAGATATATTTGGAAAACGAGCTCTGACGGCGGAGGTACGCCAGTGCATGCAGCAATGTGACTCATGTAAAGCTCTTCTCATCACAAACCAAAGGGACATGGTTAAAGCAGGTACATTACGTAAACGTGCCTATTTAAATATATATACCAAAAATGAAAAAGAATCTGATGAGAAATACTATCTGCTCAAAACATTAGAGCATTCACAATGATGCAGTTCTTACGTTCGGCCGTCACAATGGTGATAAGAGGTCACCGGTTTGATACCTGCTGGGCTCTGGCAACGCGGCTCTAACGAGTATCCACAATCTTTGGTTTTGAGCAGAAATATAACAAATTATGTATACACTATGAACCCCCTAATTTACTATATAAAAGTGAGGTTAAAGATCTCAAAACATCACGAAACACGCTTTTATAATTTTGACCCTCTTGAACCCCACTTTTATATAGTAAAACTGGGATTTCCGGGGGTATACCTTATTTTTCTTATTTCTGCTCTAAAATGTAGATTGTGGGTACTCGTTAAAACCGCCTTGATGAGGCGGTTCTACATCGAGGCGGTTCTAACGAGTGCCCACTATCTATATTATGAGCAGGAATAAGAATATCACACTTCTTCATCTTAAATTTTCATTTTTTTTGACGATAAAGATGGCAATGTATTTGTATAGGCATGTTTTCGTTATGATTATATAGGCGTGTTTCCGTTTTGTTTATAGTAATCAAAGCACTGTCAGCACTGGTTGGTCGATTGTCTCTGAGTGTCGGCTGGAATTATGGTCCTGAAAGGGACATTAGAATGTTTGGTTTAACACTTAAATTCCTGTACTTTCAGCAAACGGTGTAAACCCTGCACATACGCGGTTCTTTGGCGTCTTATCTTGGTGTAAACTGTTTGCCAATGACCAAGTTTATCAGATAAGTCCACTTTTGCATAGCGCCTTGACGTACAGAAAGAAGAACAGGGCCGCTAAAAATAACTGTTACCTGGATTTTTTACATGTCGGCGATAGTCACGTGGACAATAGCGAGCGAGAAGCTTCTGTAGTTGTTAACTTTGGGTCGATTGATAAACAATCGACACCGAAAGTAAAGACTCGATGACTCGAACACTATATGCTCATTCACCATGACTGGCTCGAAGAAGAGTCTGAGTTTCTAGTTTCGTCCAATACTTTAGCGAAGAAATAGCTTGGGTTAATTATGAATATAGTTTTATGTTATCTTGAACATTCATGATTTATAGCTCATAAGGATCGCCTCGTTGAGACGATTGTAGTACATGTAGCTACGTATAAAATAACGTTATTTATCTGTTACCCCCTATAGATATTGCATTGTAACGCACTGATGAATGAACCGGGCTACTAGAACAAAATGGCAAAAATGTTGTAATTACTGGACAAAATGGAAAAAAAACTAGAATCGCTCGGCAAGCCTCGCGATTCTACAAGCGTTCTCGAAGCTTTAGAAGATTAAATACCCAATACATTCTCTTGACTTGGCAATTTGATTAAACCTTCCGTGCTCGAGCAAAGGGATACATTCGTTATCACATGTGTGTGTTGCCCCCGGCCATCGGGGTTGAAGAGATAGATTGGGATGAATGATACTTCCACGCAGAGCTGAATCCGACCGCAACACGAGTACTCATTACGAAAACACGCCTATGCAAATACATTGTAAACTTTACCGCCGAAAAAAAAACACGAAAATTTTAAGATAAAAAATTGTGATATCTTTCTTATTTCTGCTCAAAATATAGATTATGGGTGCTCCTTAGAACCGCCTCATTGAGGCGGTTCTAACGAGTACCCACAATCTATATTTTAGAGCAGAACTAAGAAAAATAAGGTATACCCCTGTAAACCCCAGTTTTTCTATATAAAAGTGGGGTTCAAGAGGGTCAGAATTATATAGGCGTATTTTCGTAATGTGGTAAACCGCTTAGAGGGTCGAGTTTAGAGCAGGCAAAGTGGTGTGAATCGGTCCATGCATTCAAAGGTTACCTTTGGAAACAAAGGGCACATAGAAGAATAAAATCGGAGACTCGGTTTTATTGGGCCTCTTCAAACACAGCAATACAGTTTGCAAGGCTGCATATGCCTCCTAGCGCCGGCTTAAGCGATATTCGATTTTCAATGAAACCAGAATTGGCTCAATGATCCCAAAGGAAAAGAAAATATAATCCGCAATATGGTGAAGCACGGAGAGACTTGTTACGACCGTCAAACGGCACTTTTGGTTTGTTTGGACGGCAGGGCTTGAGATGTTGTTTTATCTCAGTGTCGGGTAAAATTCCCATAAAATAAAAGACCCTGCTACTAAATGGAACATCGCTGAAGGAAGAGCTATTTTCTGCGGAGTGTCCATGCGGAAAAATAAGAAGTCAAGCATGACTCTTAGTCGGGAAAGCCATATACTTATTTAACGCCCCTCGTATAATATTAGTGAATGGCACTTTCAAAATTATTTCACTTATTTGTACATGTATGTTGTATTTGCGAATATACATGTATGATACAAAACCTCTTAGACTAGTATGGTACATGTACTTTCAAAATTATTCCACTTCTTTCTACCCGATTGTTAATCAGATGTGGGTGAAAACCAGAAGGCCCGGAGAAAAACAAGTTATTTGACCATGTACATGTATATTGTATATGCGAATATATGATACAAACCTCTTAGACTAGTTTGTATATCAGATATTTAAAGACTCTTGCTACATGTAGTCTTTGTAGCTGAGAAGACCTGCCCCCCCCCCCCCCCACCCCAACCCCCCACCCACCGCCTCCCCAACATGTTTTCACAAGGCTGCTCTCATTTATGTTTCAGTTTGTGGCGACACGATTGTTCGGTTCAACGACACCGTCAGAGATAACGTGTCAATGATTAAAAGTATCTTCATCTCCGTTTCAGACAAACAACATCCAATTATTTCAAAGGTAAGGTGTCACTGTCACGCAGAAATCTGTCTTCAGACATATCTGTATCATATTAAGATTAAACACCCGTGTCGTAAAATGGCGCCGTTCATATCTCCAGAACTAGAAATAAATTTCTCATATTGCCTGTCCAAACATAGCTATTAGGTGCTTGTTAGAACCGCATCATTATGCCAGCCGTCTGAATGGTGATTAGGATGTTGCGGGATTAATACCTGTCGGACCGGAAACTTTCTTTGTGGCGACTGAATGTAAAATTTTTGCTACTGTCATTTTTATAAGGTCTGATATTGTGGTCTGAATCGTCTGTTTGGTAAAAGTTTCACATGACATGTCAAACATTATTGTCTCAGAAAAAAAAAACATTACGAAAACACGCCTATACAAATACATTGTAACCTTCATCACCGAAAATATGGAAATTTTAAGATGAAAAATTGTGATATTTTTCTTATTTCTGCTCAATATAGAGCAGAAATAAGAAAAATAATGTATACACCAGTAAACCAATGTTTTACTATATAAAATAGGGTTTAAGGGGGTTAAAATCATATAGGAGTGTTTTCGTTAGAAGAAGACCTCCATAAATTATCACTTCCATCCAACAACACCCCCTCGTCCAACAGCCACAGGTATTTTCCCAAAACAGTTTGCTACCTCTGCTGAACAACTACGTCTCTCGTCCAGTCAGACGCCACGTTTCGAAAGCAAACTTTCACATGTTTTAAAAAAAGCCACAGCCAAATCACTTTTAGTATGTCAAATTTGTCTATAAAATGCCACTTCGGGAAAATTTAAACAAACTAATGATATCGTTACTTGTAGCAAGCACATCATCAAAGTTATAATAAAACAAAGAGGGAAATATACAGCTATTAAAACGATCAGGAACTGATACAATATAAAATAATGATATCGTTACTTGTAGCAAGCAAATCATCAAAGTTATAATAAAACAAAGAGGAAAATATACTACTATTAAAACGATCAGGAACTGATACAATCAGATCCAAAATCCACCACCCTCGCAATATCACAGGGAAAATGAAGAGAATCATTGAGTTACGGCAGTAAACAATATATGCAACTGGTAAACCGAGTCAAAAGCTCTTTCCCAAACAGGTGGTGACTTAGATAATCCAAACGTTACTTGAAAGGAACAGCAAACATAATGGAGGAAATCGGAAACACCAAAAACACAAACATTAAACAGGAAGGAGCCACAGAAAAAGCATCCACTTGGAACGATCAGTAAATTAATGGTGGGTCTAAGTATACTTTAGGAGCTATCAACTCTTACCTTCACTCTCCCTGTGGTTCAAGCACGTATTTGTATTTGTTCGGTCCGCACGAAAGTTTTCTAACTCAGCTATTAATCAATATGGGTAAAAAAAAATTACAATTAAAGCCAATTTGTCAGTTGAGGACTCGACAGTAAAACCCATTGAGACATCCGGTGCAACACACAGCGCCACTGGAATACTGGAGCAAAAGAATACCAACGGTTGGGTCCCGTTGGACCAAGCAACAAACATAAACGTTCTGTTTTTAAAGACTATGTTTGCTATGAAAATGTGTGTAGCTTTTGCACATTTTACTAGCAAAATACCAGTATATTAGATAGTGTACATGTTAGAACAGTTACATGGAACATTATGACCATTTAGATGCTGTCCATACAGATGCTGTAACAGGTCCAGAAACATGTATATAGCTGTGGGTTAATTGTAGCGATTCCTGATCATTGACTCCACTTCTACTTTGGTAGGAATCGAACCAGAGGCCCTGGAGTGATACACTGCACTATAAAAACCGATTGGTACCACCCGGCAGTATGAATGTGTTTCATGTACCTCATGGCATTCTTCCCATGCACATTGAAATTCGTGTTCGAATTTCTGGGAGTCCGGAAAGCATGTGGCGTTCTATTGAATACATGGGCTATTTACGTTGGAAGCCTAGTATGTAGACAGATTTGGACGACTCTCAGCCTGAAATCCTACCCGGGACCTCTGGAAAGAGAAGCACTCTACTATGTCGCTGTAAAAGATGGTTATGTGCTATATGCCTATACCATTTGGCATTCATGATTACAAATAACATACAGATTAATCGAAAGAATGTATATTACATGTGTATAGATGGTGGTAAGATGTCAGTCAGTTTGCCCTGTACATCGATGTTGACCTGTCTTCAGCTATCAAACAGTGAAGGGCCTTATCAGACACCGTGATCTGGGCCTGCACAATTTCAAAATCACACATTTTGTGTTTTTCCGCATAAAAATAGGTTACGGAAGAATTTGACTAATTGTTCGATACAGACAAGAGTGTTCATAGAATATTTTCTTTGTCATTAATCCCTTCTGCTGATTCAATAAGGCATTTGGCAGTTTCTGTGCTTGTACTGGTAAAATATAAGTGAAGACAATGATCAGGTATCGACGCAATTAACCCACAGCTCCCATCAAAGACACCAACGAAAAAAAAAAAACAAAACATGAAACAACAGACCCTAATGGTTTGTTTGTTTGTTTGTTTGATTTGATGTTTAACGTCCCCGTCAACACAGTATATGTCATTTTGGAGACGTTGCTTCCAATTTTGTGGGACTTTTACCCGACATTGAGATGAAATGACATCTCAAGCCATGTTGCCCAGTGAAACCGACTCGCACCGCTTTGCCTGGGCATACCTAGATCCTCTAAGCGGTTTACCAGTACTCGTGCGCAGGTCGGTTTCAGCTCTGCGTGGAAGCAGCCCATCTATTTCTTCAAGCCCCGATGGGCGGGGCCGCAGACCCTAATGGAAACATCAATGGACAGTTACTTTCCCACAAAATATCTAATCGGCTATCCAAAACAAAATCATACAAGCGATACACACACTCAAAGACAAACCATAACAAAAATAAACTGCGACAGAAGAACCGCCTTGGGACGGTCAGTGAAACAAATCAATTCTACGTGGCCACAGTCCTCGCCCTTAATTCCGTCGCGATTTAGACAAATAATTTTTTCAGTCCGCATGAAGGCCTCCTAAATCATCAGTGCAACATTTCCGTGAACAAAAAAAAAAAAAAAAATCACAGAGATGAAATGAAGATGAGGACTCGGCAGCAAGAAACCACTGAAATGCTGGAGCAAAAGAAAACCAACAGCCAGACCGCGACGGGCTATACCGGAGATAGAGCATCAGGCATCAACCAACATTACATAGAATTAGATTCTCTCTAATCCCCAGTAAGCCTTTACACTGGAACAGTCATAGAATCTGAGGCCTGACTCACCGGCGTGCAATTAAAGAGGGAAGCAAAGTTGTCAACCGTGATTGGGTTAACTATCTGTCGTATAACATTTATGTTGTACCCAATCTTTATATATCGAAGAATGATTTTACGACATTTGGTGCTGAAGTCATTGCGGTTATATATATTTTTCTGAATTTATATACTAAGTCGCCAAAATATTCGGGTTCTAATAGACCTTGTTGCAGAGGCGATTTAAGTCCAATATAAAATTTTAAAATTAAATCAGAATGACGTCTATAAAATTTTGAAAAGGCTTTGCGTACCGATAATTATGTTCTATAAAAGGGTTATCCTTTGGAAGCAAGGAATACACCACAAAACTGGAAAATATGGAATGTACATGTTTTCTGGGCCAGACTACCTAGTTTCGGCCAATTATGCCTCATCAGTGACCCTCAAGATATTTTCAAAATTCCACAATGGAATCAATGATCCCAAAGGACAAGAAAATACAAACTACACTATGATGTAGGGCAGGGAGACTTTTTACGGCCGCCACACATTCCCACACATCAGCTGATTAAGAAGTTTAGCAGTTAACAATTTGTTACGGGTGTTGAAGTCAGTTACATGACTACGCACTCTGGCAAATCGAATTAATTGTGGAATATAAACGCCATAGGATGGCGCACGAGGAACATCATCATCCAAAAAAGGAATATTTACAATCTCAAAATCAAAGTCATCGCGTTTATCATAAATGTTGCACGAAACAACCCCATCTACAATAGACAGATGTAAATCCAAAAACGGGGCCTCGGTATGGGAAGAATTTGCTTTATTTAACTAAAGTCTTGGGTGGTAAATTTGACTGATCAAACCACCGAAATATGTATTGCCAATATTTAATAAATCATCTAAATATCTAGAATATAGATATACGGCCGGCACATATTCCCTTAAAAACAGAAGTAGAGGCAATGATCAGGAATCGATAAATAAACCCACAGCTCCCATCAGAGTCACCAAAGGCAAAGAAACACAAACATGAAACAACCGACCCTAATGGAAACATCAATAGCGGAAAGTCATTAGGACAGTTACTTTCCCACAAAATGGTCAATTTGTTATCCACATAAAATTAATATAAGCGACATAAAAAACCAAAGACAAACCATAACAAAAATAAACCGCGACAGAAGAACCGACTTGAAACTGTCAGCGAAACGAATTCCACTAGGGGGCTTAAATCGATTTTACGTGGCCACAATCCTCGCACTTACTTCCGTCGCGATTTAGACAAATAATGTGTTCAGTCCACAAAAAGGCCTCCTAACTCATCCGTGCAAAATCTCCGTGAACACAAAAAATCCAACAACCACAGAGATGAAACAACCTTGAGGACTCGACAGCAAGAAACCACTGAAATGCTGGAGCAAAAGAAAATCAACAGTAAGACTCCGATGGGCCCGACCGGAGACAGAGCATCAGGCACCAACCAACATTACATTGAATTAGATATCTCTAATTCTCAGTAAACCTTTACGCTGGAACCGTCATAGAATCTGAGGCCTGAGCCACCGGCGTGCAATTAAAGAGGAACGCATAGTTGTCAACCGTGATTGGGTTAACTACCATGCATGCTGTCTGTCGTATAACATTTATTTTTTAACCATTTTTTCATATCGAAGAATGATTTTACGAAATTGTGTGCTGAAGTCATTATGAGTTACATATTTTATCTGAATTTATATACTGAATCACCATAAAATTCGGTTTCCGATAGACCTTGTTGCAGAAGAGATTTAAGTCCAATATTGAATTTTAAAATTCAATCAGAATGACGTCTATACAATTTTGAATAGGCTTTGCGTAGTTTATGGTACCGATAACACTGATTAAGAAGTTTAGCAGTTATCAATTTGTTACGAGTAATGAAGTCAGTTTCGTGATTACAGACTCTGGCAAATCGAATTAATTGCGAAAATTAAACGCCACAGGATGGCGCACGAGGAACATCACCATCCAAGAAAGGAAAATTTACAATATCAAAATCAAAATCTTCGCGTTTATTATAAATTTTGCAAGAAACAAACCCATCTACAATAGAAATATGTAAATCCAAAAACGGGGCCTCGGTATCAGAAGAACTTGCTTTATTTAACAGAAGTTCTTGGGGGTAAATTTGATTGATCAAACCATAGAAATAGGTATTATCGACATTTAATAAATCATCTAAATATCTAGAAGTGGAGCTAAAAGCTTCAATGATTTCAGGCTGATTTTCAGCAGAAAGTGACATCATGAAGTCTGTCTCATAACCAAACAAAAACAGAACAGCCAGAGGGGGTGCGCAATTAGTACCCATCGGAATACCCACAACTTGTCTAGATAACTTAGTACCAAATCGTATGTAAATATTATCATGTAGAAAGGTGAGAGCTTCACACACTTTCTGACATGACCATAAAGTATAATTTTTATGCTCTTCAGAAGTGTAAAAAGCATTTCTTACATTACAAGGGACGTCATTAAGTCCCTCTCATAATTAGTACCCGTCGGAATACCCACAACTTGTCTTATATGGAGCGCTGTGGACAGTGGAAATGCATTGGAATTGAGATCGAGAGGTAGCTGGTTCGATCCAGGCAAGCGCCAAGTTTTGTTTCCTTTAGCAAGAGACGTTATCCTCATTGCTTAGTACTGGTTTCTACCAAGGAGGAAAACGAGGAAGAATAGTTCTGGTTTACTAAATGTGATACCCACTATCAATAAGGCCGATTATTTATTTAAGCATTTTCACATGTTCCAGAAAAATTGTGTGGTTTGAGTTTTACGCCCCACCAACAAATAAGGTTTTGCGGAGACGGGACCTCGGTTTAATGACGCCAACCGTCTGGAGAAGCCCGGGATCGAACCCACGACCCCTTGTTTATGAGGCGAGTACCGTTACCACTACACCACGAGGGCTTCTTCGTTTAAGAAAAAGCGTGGATACAAGTAGGTACATGTAACTTGACCGTCTCGATATGACGAAAACCGTATTTACTCGGCTCTCAGCTCCAACAAACAAACCAATAAATTGTTGAATGGTTTTGTACACGAGTGATATGGTTACTTCTCTTTGTAATTCTAGTGCTTAATATCAAAACTATGACTTCATTTTTTGTCATTAATTTTATAAACAGTATTGTTTCGACATAAATTGTCTTTTTTGTCCTATTATTAAAAGGGTGTAACGTTACTTTCTAGATAAAGCTTTTCAAAATCAATAAAACTTACCGGTACATGCAGGCAAGGTCCTCGACAATACTGTATAACTTAACTGCTTTTTGAAAGTTCTAATGAGAAAACATGTTTTCGCCTGATCTGGCTCAAAATTGCATACGAATCTGTATTTAAAATCAATTTTTTATAGGATGGCACACATATGTAACACAAGCATGCTGTCTCTCATATCCCAAAAACTGGTATTTGTCTGAAGCAAGTTTAAAATACTTTTTTTTCTTATTTCTGCTCCAAACATAGATTGTTGATGCTCATTAGAACCACCTCATTGACACCAGCGATAGGTCATCACGAAAACGCGCCAATATAAGTTTTACTCCCTTGAACCCCACTTTTATATAGTAAAACTGGGGTTTGCAGGGGTAACCTTATTTTTCTTATTTCTGCTCTAAAATAAAGATTGTGGGTAATCATTAGAACCTTATTTTACTTATTTCTGCTCTAAAATATAGATTGTGGGTCCTCATTAGAACCGCCTCGATGAGGCGGTTCTAACGAGAACGAGTACGAACAATCTATATTTTGAGCAAAAATAAGAAAAATATAGCAATTTTTCATCGTAAAATTTTCATTTTTTTCGGCGATAAAGGTTACAATGTATTTGTATAGGTATGTTTTCGTAATGTTAGAGCAAGTTCAACTAAATGCCGTTAGAATCGTTTTTGTTTACCTGCTTTTTTATCTTTAAATTCATTGTATTCGAACGGCCCCGCCCATCAGGGCTTGAAGAAATAGATGAGCTGCATGATGCTTCCACGCAGGTCTTGAGATGTCATTTCATCTCAATGTCGGGTTAAAGTCACACACAAATGGAAGCAACGTCTCCAAAATGACCTATGCAGTGATGACGGGGACATTAAACCCCAAAATCAAACAAAACAAACAAACAAACAATGTATTCGAAACCGTGAAATGAACACCCCCTTAACCCCACTTTATATGGAGAAAACTAGGATTTAAAGGGATATGACATATGTTTTTTTTTTTTTTATTTCTGCTCCAAGACATAGGTTGTGGGTACTCGTTAGAAGGTTTTGAAAAATGCACTATGTCGCACGGGTGTGTTATCGTAATGGGAAAATGCAGAAAACTAAATCTAATGTACAACATTACGAAAACACGCCTATACAAATACATTGTAAACTTTATAGCCGAAAAAACCGACATTTTAAGGTGAAAAATTGTGATATTTTTCTTATTTCTGCTCAAAATATAGATTGTGGGTACGCGTCAGAACCGCCTCGATGAGGCGGTTCTAACGAGTACCCACAATCTATATCTTGGACTTGAAATAAGAAAAATAAGGTTTACCCCTGTAAACCCCTGTTTTACTATATAAAAGTAGGGTGTAAGGGGGTAAAATTATATAGGCGCGTTTTCGTGATGAGATCGTCAACAATGACTCATCTGCTTCTGCTAAACAGGGTAAAAATGATCACACCTTTTCCAGAGCATCTAAGTAAACTACAACGGGTGTAAATGTAATGGGTGCCGGTCGTAAAAGTCTCCATGTCCTTCAGTTGATTTATTTTTAATTTGTTATGAACGAGCTTATATTGCCGTCCTCGGTAGCTCAGTCGGATGCGCTTCTGATTGGTGATCAGGAGGACGCGGGAAGAATCTTTTCTACGGTCATTCTCTCCCTTCCAATGATTCAAAAAGAGCAGTTGTCAGTTTCTGGCGAAAGAATGTGCATTGTACTGGTTAACCGCTTACATGTAGGTATAAGCCTGCCCAGGAAAAGTGTGGATAGGTAAGCTGACCGTCGCAAAAATGACCTAAAATAGTGTTGACTGGACCATTAAACTCCAAAGCGACCAAAACAAACAAACAATCAAACGCGCTTTTATGGTGCGACTTTCTAGTCAAAACCAAGCTGACATTATTGAACAATAGAAGTGAAGGCAAAGATCAGGAATCGATTCAATTAACCCACAGCTTCAATCAGTGACTCCAAAGGGAAAGAAGCACAAACTCTGCAATAACTAGTCCCTGATGGAAACATAAATAGCGGAAAGCCAAAAGGACAGTTTCTTACCCACTAAATGGCCAATTGGCTAACCAAAACAAACTAATATGAGAGATACACACACTCAAAGACAAACCATACCAAAAATAAATCGCGACAGAAGAGCCGCCTTGGAACGGTTAGTGAAACGAATTCCACTGGGAGTGTTGGGAGGGGGGGGACTTAAATCGATTTTACATGGCCACAATCCTCGCCCTTATTTCAGTCGCGATTTAGACAAATAATTTGTTCAGTCCGCATAAAGGCCTCCTAACTCTTCAGTGCAACATCTCCGTGAACACAAAAATCAAACAACCAAAGGGATGAAACAACGGTGAGGACCCGACAGCAAGAAACCACTGAAATGCTGGATCATAAGAAGACCAACAGTTAGATTCTGATGGTCCAAACCAGAGACAGAGCATCCGGCACCAACCAACATAATAAAAATATGATCAAGGTCAAATGTTTGACTGTGGTTACTCTGTAAAAAATGTCTAACACTATTTCTTAGAATGTAGCTCTTTTAGTAATCATAGAATTGAGTTGTTGCTATCTCTTAATAACATTCAGGATAGTACTTTAGATCTAACGATTCACCGTCGACAATCCCGTTTATGACGATTACAAAAAAGAGCATGTTATTCTCTCTGTCTTGAAATTTATAAAGGAAAGCGAACGATTTGAGAACGAATCCGGATTCTTTTATAAATAGAAGGCATCTGGTTCAATTATAACAAATGTTGTTATTTGCTGCTCGATGCAGATATTATCCGTGATTTAGATAGGCATATTACTCTCCTGTCTTTCCTTCACTTTCTATTTTCTGTGTAAAAAATAATTATAAACATTACGAAACATGCCTGTTCAAATACACTGTAAATTTAACGGCCGAAAAAATGAAAGTTTTCCGATAAAAATCGTGATATTTTTCTTATTTCTGCTCAAAATGTAGATTGTTGGTACACGTTAGAACCGCCTTGATGAGGCGGCTCTAACGCATACCAACAATCTATATTTTATAGCAGAAATAAGAAAAAGTAAGGTTTACCCCTGCAAACCCCAGTTTTACTATATAAAAGTGGGGTTCAAGGGGATCAAAATTATATAGGTGTGTTTTCGTGATGAACTATCCATGTTATCATTGTCCCAAAGATATAGTTTGTGTAATTTGTGAGAGAGGACTTCACAATCATCATGAAAACAAAATGCAAGTGGAGGCAGTGATCAGGAATCGAAACAATTAACCCACAGCTCCCACCAGAGACAGCAAAGGGAAAGAAACACAAACATGAAACAACAGACCCTAATGGAAACAGCAATAGCGAAAAGCCAAAAGGACAGATACTTTCCCACAAAAGGATTAATAGGCAATCCAAAATAAAATAATATAAGCGACACAATCACCCGAGCCTATATAATTTTGACCCCCTTGAACATCACTTTTATATTGTAAAACTGGAGTTTACAGGGGTAAACCTTATTTTTCTTATTTCTACTCTAAAATATAGACTGTGGGTACCCGTTAGAACCACATCGACAAGGCGGTTCAAACGAGTACCCTCAATCTATATTTTGAGCAGAAATAAGGAAAATATCACAATCTTTCAATTTAAAAGTTTCTTTTTTTCGGCGATAAAGGTTACAATGTATCTGCATAGGCGTGTTTTCGTAATGTTTTTTTTTTACAACTTGTGTCCAATCCCTACCAGTGTAAATGCCAACTTTATAAAGTGGAGTTTACAATGTGATCATTACAAGGACATGTTAACCGTGTGTTACGACACTGATTTACAACCCTATTAGAATATGTCTTGTAGATTGAAGTTGACCCGGCGTCATTAAACGGAACATGCTACAGTCGAGTGTTTGTCACCGCTAACGTCAAGGGCCACTACGTACGTTACCAGACTAACGTCAGATACGACATGATGGAGGTGGTAACAACAGCTAGACACCTGGCTGTTGAGCTCTGGAAGAAATGGATGTAGTAAACACAGAGCCATAGAGGATATTTAGTTTTTATCAACACACGAAATGAAATGTTATGCTATTAAACGAAAAGAGAGCAAATTTCATTTTGGTCGTTTTTAAATCAGTCTACACAAAGGTGCCAGAAGAATCTGAGATATGTTGCTAAAGCCCACGTGACCTAAAAATAGCATTTGTACGAAATGTTTACAACGGTGACTTAATTCTGGTTCCGATAGGCCTTGTTGCAGAAGGGATTTAAGTCCAAAACAAAAGGCAAAGACCAGGAATCGATACAATTAACCCACAGCTCCAATCAGAGACACCAAAGGGAAACGAACACAAACATGAAACAACAGACCCTAATGGAAACATCAATAGCGGAAAGCCAAAAGGACAGTTACTTTCCCATAAAATGGCCAAATGGCTATCAAAAACAAAATTATATAAGCGATACACACACTCAAAGACAGGCCATAACAAAAATAAACCACGACAGAAGAACCGCCTTGGAACGGTCAATGAATCCTTTTTCATTAGTTAGCGGAGTTCTGCTTTATACATGTAACTTGTTCAAAAATTGAAAAATAATAATAGCGATACAAACACTCAAAGACAAACCATGACAAAAATAAACCGCGACAGAAGAACCGTCCTGGAACGGTTAGCGGAACGAATTTCACTGTGGAGTGGAGGGGGGGGGGCGGTGTGGCTTTTATCGATTTTACGTAGCCACAATCCTCGCCCGTAGGCAGGATTTAACGGTCAGTAGGGGACTTAATTCGAGGCCGAAATCATCGCCCTTAATTCCGTCGAGATTTAGAAAAACGATTTGTTCCGTCCACATGAAGGCTTCCTAACTCATCAGTGCAACATCTCCGAGAACAAAAAAATCAAACAACCACAGGGATGAAAAAAGATGAGGACTCGACAGCAATAAAACACTGAAATGTTGGAGCAAAGAAACGAAACAGACTGAGTTAAACTCTGATTGGCCAAACCGTAGTAGGGGCATCAGGCACCAACTCTGATTCATGATTATTGTACACATAGAGGATCTTACATGAGTGCTTATGTATTATTGAATTTATTAAACGAGTTGAGGAAAAGGGATAAAATGCGAGGCTTTGCCGAGCATTTTATTCCTTTTCCTCAACGAGTTTAATAAATTCAATAATACATGAGCACGAATGCAAGATTCTATTTATCATATGACATTTAAAGCGCATTTTTTTCACGATTGTTAACAAAAAAATATCAATATTCCGCCATTAGTAAACGCGACGTCGTTAAGGACGTCTTACATGTAACGTTACGGGACGTGTCTAGCTAATTTGCATATTTAATCCACTAGTGGATTATCGAAAATATTACATGGCGTTATCACACTCTCAGTCGCGACGTCATATGATAAATGATTTTACTGTGCATTATATTTTGACTCAGTGTTGATCTAGGATACCTCTAAGCGGATTCATTTGTCTTTGTTATTATGTCTGATACTGCACTGCAACAGAGAGCGGGGGTTGAAATTTCATAACTCCGAGATTGAAGACCCCAAGTAGCTTTACTTCTGACCGCGTCCTAGGGCGGCCATTCTTTTACAGTGTCTTTCTTATTCGTTAATTGGTTAATAGTTTGTCTGATGTTTTGTGTGTGCCTCCATGTCACTACAGTAGAACTTCGATGGCTCTAACACCGATGGCTCGTTTACCACGGATGAGTCGAACCCATTCTTGAGCCCCTAGCGAAATCCTCTACATGAGAAATAGTGGTTGATAATTAAGGAGATTTTAGTCTTTTATCTTGCAAATGCATGCTGTGTGTTCTCATTAGAATCGCCTCGATGAGGCGATTCTAATGAGTACACACAGCATGCATATTCTTTATAGAACGCCGAAAACATGTCTTAAAGTATCTCAGTATGCCTCCTGACAGTAACCTCAGTGGCTCGAACTACCCCTGTCTCGAACAGATTTTCGAGGTCCCAAAGGTGTTCGAGCCATTGAAGTTCGACAGTACTTTCTTTAGGTGACTTAAGGTGGCTGTGTTGTGGCCTATCCTTGGTGACCTTTTCTTACTACATAGTTTGTTTAAAATACAATTTCTATATCTGTCTCGTAAGTTGGAATTGATTTTTAATATGTACCATCACGAAAACACGCCTATATAACTTCGACCCCCTTGAATCCCACTTTTATATAGTAAAACTGGGGTTTCCGGGGGTATACCTTATTTTTCTTATTTCTGCTCTAAAATATAGGTTGTGGGTACTCGTTAGAACCGCCTCCATGAGGCGGTTCTAACGAGTGCCCACAATCTATATTTTAGAGCAGAAATAAGAAAAATATCACAATTTTTCATCATAAAATTTTCATTTTTCGGCGATAAAGGTGGCAATGTATTTGTATAGGCGTGTTTGCGTAATGATAATAGGTGTTGCTGAATATGTTATGCTTAGTGTATATTTTCAAACCAATTATACAACATATTTAAAGACACAGCGTGACAAGACTGAAAATCGCACTCGCCCATCTGGGCTTGGAGAAATAGATTGGGCAGCATGGTTCTTCCACGCAGAGCTGAATCTGACCACCCACGAGCACTGGTAAACCGCAATGAAGGACTAAGCCTGCCCCTGTAAAGAGTGTCAGTCAGATCGTCCAATGAATATTAGCATTCTGGTTTCATTGGGTGGCAGGGCTTTAGATCTCATTCACCACAATGTCAGGTTAAAGTCCCATCAAACTTGAAACAATGACATAAAAACGTTAAACCCCAAATTCAAACAAACAAACAAGATTGAAAGAAAGGAGTTTCAGTTACATTAGATGACTACCCTTCGCAACAGCCATGATTTAGCTGGCTGTATAGTTCGAACAAATTGACCTGAGACTGGTGAACTCTATTAACATAATTTCACACCCGACTGAATGCATATATTTACATCACGTAAACACGCCTATATAATTTTGACCCTCTTGAATCCCACTTTTATACAGTAAAACTGGGGCTTACAGGGGTAAACCTTATTTGCCTTATTTCTGCTCTAAAATATAGATTGTGGATACTCGTTAGAACCGCCTTAATGAGGCGGTTCTAACATGTACCCACAATCTATATTTTGAGCAGAAATAAGAAAAAAATCACAATTTTTCGTCTAAATTTTTCGTTTTTTAGGTGGTAAAATTTACAATGTATTTGTATAGCCGTGTTTTCGTAATATTTACATTTCCAGTGTAAAGTCTAATGTAAAACTATAGAAAACAATTGCGTTCATACGTCAATGAACGCAACGAATCACATGATTTCCAGTGACGTTAAGTGACGTCATTCAAAACCATTGTTCTCTACGGGCGTTGATGACGTCAACGCTGCTATGCTCTTTGTAGAAAAACAGCGTGTAAATGTTTTTCAGCTTTAAAAGTTTGCCCTACAAGCATTTTTTCGCCGAGTGATGAGGGGCAAATAATGTAAATATAAAAAATAAACTTAATTTTTCTGCTTTTTATGAAAGTATGATCGACAGTGGGTCGCTAGCAAAGTTTACATGAACCCCTTCGGGGTTCATTTACTTTGCTTGCGACCCACTGCGTACATAGTTCAATGAACAGTAGAAAAGTAAATTTCATTTCTTAAATGTCTTCGTCGTTTTTCGAAGACGGAGATGTTGTTATACTACGCATAGAGGTCGGTAAATGGATAGGTTTTCACGAGATGCCGAAAATGCACGAGAAGGTTACGAAAGCAAACGTA
Organism: Lucinisca nassula; assembly: GCA_963580285.1. NCBI lineage: Eukaryota > Metazoa > Mollusca > Bivalvia > Lucinida > Lucinidae > Lucinisca > Lucinisca nassula. The sequence goes on from OY757019.1 coordinate 12,057,711, forward strand.
CATGTATTATGCGATAGCATTGACTAACTTATTCCTTGCATAAAGCATGTCAAATTGTTTGAACTATACCTGCTCTTAGTGTTATCACTACACTCTGCTTAACCCATTGAGTACCAGAAACCCCTAAAGGGGTACCTTGGCAAACAGTGCAGACCCAGATCATACACCGCAGATTGCGGTGTCTGATCAGGGCCTACACTGTTTGCAAAAAGTTAAACCATTTCCAAATAGATTTTGAAGAAAACACAACCTGACACTCTTAAATTTTGAAATGGTCTCCTTATATACATGTATATAAGGTTATTGCATACATATCTATGCGCATGGCTGTTTGAAGCCATTGTCAAATGGACCGAAAGCCGTGCTCAAACAGCAAAAACCATGTTCAAATCATGAAATTCGCGTGCTGTTTGAACATGGATTTTGAGCTTTTGATATCACAAAACAGACCTTGCTTTGTTTACGTTACGTTGAGCGACGTAACGTTATCGCCCTGAACATAGCGTTTTATGGTTCTATGATGACGTCATTGTAAACAACATTCTGAACTGGCCATCATGTTGGTTCACCGGTCGCATTTGAAGAGTTTATATGGAGTTTATATGGAGCTTTTGGGCGTTTTCGTCAAAATGTGCTGTCGGAATCGTAAGTTATGCAAGAACAACGATCATCCATGGTTATTTCATTGCAATGACCTTTGACTGATCCCTAAGACGATATTTGAACATTCGGCCTAGCGGCCTCATGTTCAAACAGCTTACTCGGGACCCGGCGAATGTTAATGCAAGAAAAACCATGGTTGATCTCTGTAATAAAACCAGTGCTTCAGCTGAAGTGCACGACCCGCCGGATACTTTTAGCTTTATGAGTGTTACCATATAAGGGTATGGCGGCCATTTTGGTCATGTGACCTGGACATAAAACGGTTCCCCCAATAAATGCGCCTTATCGTAAGGAGCAAAAATATATCTTATACTTTAGTACTGTATTCTGAATCGTTTGCAGGATAAAATCCAACACAAAAGCATATGTGTCAAAGATTGACCTAGGCACAAAGAAGGTCAAGGTCAACCCAGGGTCACCATTTTAGCAATTTATGATGGGCCTACGTTCCAGATGCTATTTATTAAGTTTCGTGGAAATCTGCACACGGTGGTTCTGGAGAAGACTATTTTTGAAGGGTTTTTACCAAATATTGCTTGGCGGCCATTTTGGTCATGTGACCTGGACCCCATGAGGAAATTTTGGTTTCCCCCATCCCGTAGAGGCTCCATATGAAATTTGACTTCAATCGGCCCAACGATTTCCGAGGAGAAGCGGTTCGAAAATTTTCACATTATTTGCCTCGGCGAGGCTGTACTAAATGGAATGTAATATTTATCAAGTTCATTGATAAGATCTCATTGATATTTATCAGTATGCCAAAAATTGTTTAAATATTCCAAGCGGTTAAGTCACTATCACCAATTTTCACAAACGGGTTACGGACGGACAGATAAACAGACCATATATGGCTTGGCAGCCATTTTGGTCATGTGTCCTGGACCCAATGAGCAATTTTTAGTTTCCCCCATCCCATAGAGGCTCCATATGAAATTTGATTTCAATCGGCCCAACGGTTTTCGAGGAGAAGCAGTTCGAAAATTTTCACATTTTTCGCCTCGGCGAAGCTATACTAAATGGAATGTAATATTTCGCAAGTTCATTGGTTAGATCTCATTGATATCTATCAGTATGCCAAAATTGTTTAAATATTCCAAGCGGTTAAGTCACTATCACCAATTTTCACAAACGGGTTAAGGACGGACAGACAGACAATACATATATGGCTTGGCAGCCATTTTGGTCATGTGTCCTGGACCCAATGAGCAATTTTTGGTTTCCCCCATCCCATAGAGGCTTCATATGAAATTTGATTCCAATCGGCCCAACGGTTTTCGAGGAGAAGCAGTTCGAAAATTTTCACATTTTTCGCCTCGGCGAAGCTATACTAAATGGAATGTAATATTTCGCAAGTTCATTGGTTAGATCTCATTATTATCTATCAGTATGCCAAAATTGTTTAAATATTCCAAGCGGTTAAGTCACTATCACCAATTTTCACAAACGGGTTAAGGACGGACAGACAGACAATACATATATGGCTTGGCGGCCATTTTGGTCATGTGACCTTGACCCCATGAGCAAATTTTGGTTTCCCCCATCCTATAGAGGCTCCATATGAAATTTGACTTCAATCGGCCCAACGGTTTCTGAGGAGAAGCAGTTCAAAAATGTTCGAAAATTTTCACATTTTTCGCCTCGGCGAGGCTATACTAAATGGAATGTAATATTTCGTAAGTTCATTGGTTAGATCTCATTGATATCTATCAGTATGCCAAAAATTGTTTAAATATTCCAAGCGGTTAAGTCACTATCACCAGTTTTCACAAACGGGTTACGGACGGACCCAAAGAAGGTCAAGGTCAACCCAGGGTCACCATTTTAGCAATTTATGATAGGCCTACACCCCAGATGCTATTTATCAAGTTTCGTGGAAATCTGCCCAGTGGTTCTGGAGAAGACTATTTTTGAAGGGTTTTTACCATATATGGCTTGGCGGCCATTTTGATCATGTGACCTGGACCCCATGAGCAAATTTTGGTTTCCCTATCCCATAGAGGCTCCATATGAAATTTGACTTCAATCGGCCCAACGGTTTCCGAGGAGAAGCAGTTCGAAAATGTTCACATTTTTCGCCTCGGCGAGGCTATACTAAATGGAATGTAATATTTCGCAAGTTCATTGGTTAGATCTCATTGATATCTATCAGTATGCCAAAAATTGTTGAAATATTCCAAGCGGTTAAGTCACTATCACCAATTTTCACTTACGGGTTACGGACTGACAGACAGACAAACCATATATGGCTTGGCGGCCATTTTGGTCATGTGACCTTGACCCCATGAGCAAATTTTGGTTTCCCCCATCCCATAGAGGCTCCATATGAAATTTGACTTCAATCGGCCCAACGGTTTCCGAGGAGAAGCAGTTCAAAAATGTTCAAAAATTTTCACATTTTTTCGCCTCGGCGAGGCTAATCTAAATGGAATGTAATATTTCGTAAGTTCATTGGTTAGATCTCATTGATATCTATCAGCATGCCAAAAATTGTTTAAATATTCCAAGCGGTTAAGTCACTATCACCAATTTTCACAAACGGGTTACGGACGGACAGACAGAATGACAGACTGACAGACTGACAGAATGACAGACTGACAGAATGACAGAATGACATGGTGATTTTAGGGCACTCTTAGAAAAAAACCGACTTCAGTCGGTTGCTTTTTCTGCGGGTCGTGCAATGGGGAATTTCTCAGTGTAGTTTGAGAGTGAACAAAATGGCACTTAGCTTAACGTTAGAAATGTCTAGATTGTCTGAATACTCGACAATGGTACAATTGCTACTCTGAATATGGGCCGACCTTGCCTCGTCGAGGCTATTCGTTGACTGGTCTTTTGGTGCCTTTTTGTTATGGTGAGCGTACACATTTGCCTTAGAGAATATTACGTTGTGGGGTGATAAGTGAAAATCATAGAAAGTTGAACGCCTTGGTTAAATAAAACGAGTCTAGGGGTCTCCATTTCCCTTGAGAGGAATGCATATAACAGATTACATCACGTCAAGAAGCATATTCATGAGAATAATTAGGAAATAGAGGATCTTACTCGAGTGGTCATTTCATATGAAATTTATGAAACGAGCCTTCGGCGCGTTTCATAAATTTCGTATGATATGACCACGAGTGTAAGAGTCTGTGTATCATATGACCACTTTAAATTGGATTTTATCGCCTTTAAATTGGACATTTTTCCACAAAAATGCATTGTTGAGATCGACGTCGTCATGACGTTACTTAATCCCGCCAAAGTGTTATTACACGTGTGGTCCTATGATTTTTATTACACGACGTTATCCACTGCTTATCAACGACGTCAGATGATAATAACGTGTATGTTTTTTAAATGAAAAGTTCAAGTGAGTTTAAACTGTTATAATTGCTTGGTGTGTGATTTCAATATGAACTTGCCAATTTCTTGCTGAGCCCGTATTGTGGGTACTTATTTAGAATTGCCTCGAAATGAATTATGATCGTCGTGATTGGGCATATCTTCGTATGTATTTTTGATGTCTACAGTTGATGCATTTTGTCTGCATGACATGAGGCATTTATGTTTATACTCGTAGGTATTTGTGTGCAGCCTCTACAGTGTTCTGGACAAGCCACTCGCACCGCAAATCAAGTCGTGACTTCGATCCCGGGCTTCTGCAAGCTTTCGGTGCATTCCTTTAACCGTGTCGTATGACTGTCGGGCCGAAAGCGGCCCGCTGTTTACTGCTGCATGGGATGCAGTGTCCATCATGTTACATTATTGCGGCCCCCGTCCATTGGAGCGTAAAGAAATAGATGGGCTGCATGGCGCTTCCACGCAGAGCTGAAACCGACCGCACATGAGTACTGGTAAACTGCTTAGAGGATCTAAGCCTGACCAGGCAAGGCGGTGCCTGTCGGACCGTCCTTGCTTATAATCCCTATTAGTTTCATTTGGCGACAGGGCTTGAGATGTCATTTCATCTCAATATGGGGTAAAAGTCCAACAAAATTGGAAGAAACATCTCCAAAATGGCCTATACAGTGGTTACGGGGACGATAAACCTCAAATCAATCAATCAATCAATCAATCAATCAATCAATCAATGTTACATTATTGTTTATTTGTACAACAACCGGACATTGTTGTCCCTTTCCAAAGTCTGTCTGCACTGGAACAATCGAAAACATGTGCTTTTGTCCCGTTAGCAAAATAGAAGTGAAGGCGATGATCAGGAATCGATACAATAAACCGTCAGCTCCTATCGGGAAAGAAACAAGAACATGAAACAACAGACCCTGATGGAAACAATACTAGCGGAAAGCCAAAAGGACTGTTACTTTCCCTCAAAATGGCCAATTGGTTATCCAAAACAAAATAATATCAGCGATACAAACACTCAAAGACAACCCATAACAAAAATAATCGCGACAGAAGAACCGCCTCGGTTAGTGAAACGAATTTCACTTGGTGGTGGTTGTGGGGGGGGGGGGGGGGGGGTGCTTAAATCGACTTCAATCGACTTTTCGTGGTCTGAAACTTTCGTCAATTTTAGTTGTCAGAAAAACTGTCTGTCGAAGGGAGTTGTCGGTATATTGACAAAATGATAAAATCGTTATACACATACATTCGTGAGTTCATTTTACATATGGATCTTATTACAAAACTGTTTTTTTTCTGAGAACTCTTCAATTATGGTGAGAGTAATTTAATTAAATAGAGACAACTATATAATTTGCAGTTACACATAATTAAATATTCCATAGATAAAGGCCAAATTACTATAAACAGCAAAGTTTTTTTCGTTTTACACCATTTTCTTGACTTTATTTGTGTCAGTCTTTAAATTTATAGACAGTCTTTAAATCAAACAACTTTCTTATACCTGATTATTTCGTGGAGATTAATCATGAAATCTTTTCTACGGCCATTCTCTCCTTTCCGCTGATTCAAGAAGGACAGTTGTCAGTTTCTGGCGAAAGAATATGCACTGTACTGGTTAACCGCTTACGTAAAAGCCTGCCCAGGAAAAGTGTGGATAGGTAAACTGACCGGCTCAAAAATGACCTAAAATAGTGTTGACTGGGTCGTTAAACTCCAGTACAAACACACAACACAAAGGGGTAGTCTTGTTTTATTGGTGCGAATAATGTACGAATTTAATACTCATTATGAAAACACGTCAATGCACATGCAGTGTAAATACTAAAATCTGAAGATGAAAAAGTGTGATTTTTTTCTAATTTCTGCTCAAAACACAGTTTCGTTTTATCCTGAAATTATTGTACCCTAAGCAAACGATGTAGTCGCTAAACAGATCGCGCGTTCTCTAGCGTCTGATCTGGGCCTATACTTATCGCCAATGTCCAGGCGCGAGTAACATAGACTGAAGGTAACCACCTGATTTAGGCAGTTCATTCCAGCACTAATCACGTGAACAAGTCCGTGAAATGCCCCCCCCCCCCTTACACCCCACTTTGTATATAGAAAACTGGGGTTTACGGGGATTTTTTTTTCTTATTTTCATACCAAGACATAGGTTGTGGGTACTCGTTAGAACCGCCTCAATGAGGCGGTTCTAACGAGCACCCATAACATTTGTTTGCAGTATAAATGAGAAAAAATGTCACGGATTTTCATCAAAACGTAGCCATTTTGGGGATGTGATAAATGCACTATGGCGCACGGGTATGTTCTCGTAATGCTTAATTTATTTTCAGAGGAAAAACAAGAAAGAACTAAACATTACGATAACACACCGGTCCGACATTGTGCATTTTTCACATCTCCAAAATGCTACTTTTCTTATGAAAATCTATGATAGTTTTCTTACTTTTACTGCAAACATAGGTTGTGGGTGCTCGTTAGAACCGCCTCAACGAGGCGGTTCTAACGAGTACCCACAACCTATGTCTTGGAGCAGAAATAAGAAAAATAATGTTTACCCCCGTAAACCCCAGTTTTCTCTATATAAAATGGGGTTCAGGGGGGGTGTTCATTTCACGGATAGTTCACGTGATACAAATATACTGACCGGAAATAGAAACTATACACTTTTAAATTGTTTTTAAATTTTCTCGCCTGACAAAACAAGTGGATAATTCAGTTAAAAATTACTGATTAAGGATTTGACTAACTATCGACATGAATCCTGTAACAATTTAAAGAAAATCTGGTGTTCAAAATAAAAGTTTTTGGGGAAACTGTAGAAAAGTGCATTTACCACAAAATCTGTTTGTAATCGAATTTTGACTTCAACATTTTTGCGCATAGGTAACAAGTGAAAAGCAAGAAATAAAAAAATAACATAACATGTAAAAAATATCGAGAAACAAACATTCTATCGAAATCTCAGAAACTGCTTTTTTCAGCGAAATTTTCAAAATAATGTTTCAAGCCAAAAATCGACCAAAAAGTGCATTCAATCGTCTTCAGCTGTGTCTTAAATATTGATAAAAACAAACACCGCAATCAGAAATGCCATACTTTTCGCTCACTTCCGGTGGTTTGGTCCAATATTTAAACGTCGATAACATTGCAACCATTTCGAAAATTTTCATTTTGTTAATAATATTCCTAACGTTAGATGATGCGTAATAACTGGTAAAAATGGGAATCACATTCGCGACACAAAATATTTGACTCAATGGAAACTTGAACAGCTAGATTTGGACCCTTGCTTTGAACCTGTGACTCTACCCGATAAATTGTAGCAATCATTAAAAATTTTATTCGATAAATCAAACATGCCACTGATGATAAGTTATAGAATTGTAATTCAAATTTCATTAAAAGGTTTCGCCAGTGACAACTCAAAAATGAGTGTATAGTTTCTATTTCCGGTGAGTATACGTATACACATGTTCATTTGCGTGTACATGTAATATAATTGTGAACTTAATGGATAATCGAGGTGATTATGAGCAATTACAGAATTATTAAATGTTTTATAAATTATCCTGAAGAATTCGTTATGGTCATAAACAGCGGTTTTTCTGAAACAAAAGTGATGCTCAGTCAACAATTATCTTAAACTGGGTCATTGGCAAGCTGTGAAGGCCCAGATCAGACGCCGTAGAATGACCATGACCTTCTCTGTTTGCAGGTGTTTAATCATATCAAGTTAGCAAGTCCCATTACGAAAACACGCCTATACAACTGTATTAGAAGATTTTACCACCCAAAAAGGAAAATTTCTAGATAAAAAAAAAAATATATGACATTTTCCTTATTTTTGCTCAAATCACAGATTGCGGGAATTCGATAGGACCGCCTCGACGAGGCGGTTCTATCGAGTACCCACAATCTATGTTTTTGAGAAGAAATAAGAAAAATAATGTATACCCCTGAAAACCCCAGTTATACTATATAAAAGTGGGGTTCAAGGGGGTCAAAATTATAAAGGCGTGTTGTCTTGATGGGTCCAATTTTATATTAGGAAACGTGGGATTACCATGGATATGTTATTTCCTTTTAAAAATAGACTGTGGGAACACCCGTTCTAACAAGCACCCATTATCTATTTTTATTAGGTCGGCTGTTTTCGAAGAAAACGACGAGGTATTGTCATAGCTCTGGCGTCGTCTGCATCGTCGTGCAAAAACTTGGACATTTTGTAATATCTCTGTCATTACTGAATATATTTATTTGAAACTCGGACTAGTTATTCATTTTGAAAAGGGGAACTCATAACAATAGTTGAGGTAACCCTCAAAATATTTTTGGCACAGTTATTCCCCTTTTTCGACTTAGAATTTTTGTTTTCTAAAAGAAACTACAGCCGAGCGTTGGCACCCGCATGCGGTGCTCTTGTTTTAATATGCTGTATTCTTTGCTTCGAAAGGATCCAGCTATTCAGAACGTTTTTATCTTCCCTGCAGCTGGTGTCGTGCATTGTGGCGGCCATAAAAATTCTACCCGAACACCATCATAGTGCAGATTATATTTTCTGTTCCATTGGGATCATTGAGTTCATTTTAAATCATTTTGCTTAAGCCGGTGCTAGAGGGCGTGGCCGGTGCTGCACATTTCAGTACGGGTCATTAACATACTCAATAAAACCGAGTCTGCTATTTTCGTTTAGTTGTTGTATGCTTCCATCCAGAACTTGTAAATAAGATAAAAAATGTTTAAACGGTTTAGAGATATGAAAGACGTCATTTTAGCACATAGGTGTGTTATCGTTATGATATTTGAGCCCCGCCAAGCGAATTCGGGTCTTCGAGCATTCCGTCATGACAAATTTTAACTGCGCATGCCCAGCCATTCAGAGGGGCCAGCTATATGGCTTTCTGTCTGAAGGTTCCTCTTGATTCACTGCTTGTATGAGCGAGCAGCGAAGGTTCTGGCGAGACTGCGCGGATGCGCAGGCTCGCCTGAACCTTCGCTGCTCGCATAGGCGATAAGTTCCAAAATCGCTTGACGGGGCCCATTTGATCCCCCGCCGCGAAGCGGGCGGGAATTATAGGAATGGCCTTCGTCAGTCCGTCCGCCCGTCCGTCCGGACGTACACACAAATGGATAGATAGGTGGCTATGAACTTGGACAGAATCAATGTAAGTCAATGAGAGAAAGCGCGATTTATTCCGTTAGACACATAAAAGGTCTGTTATGTGGTTAAAATTAGCCACCTAAGTATCAATCTTGCTCAAAATAGCCACATAAGTATCCATTTGTGAGAACGTCCGTCTGTCTGTCCGTAACACTTTCTTGTCCGCTCCGTATATCCTGAACTGTTTGATAGATTTTGATCAAATGTTTTTCTCAGTAAGTTGATGTGCAGAACCCATAAATGAACCATGCCGACTCAAGGTAAATGTCACATTTGAAGGTCATGAGTTTAAAACTTTGATTTTTGTGTTTGTTCCATAATTCCTTTACTCCTCAAAGGATTTGTTTTATTAGACTTTGGTCAGTTATATGCATTTCCCTCAGTGAACGCATGTGCAGTGCCCATAAATGAATCATGCCGTCTCCAGGTCCTGGTCACATTTGAATGTCACGAGTTTGAAACTTTGACTTTTGTATCCGTTCCATATCTCCTTTACCCTTCAAAGGATTTTCATAAAAGTTTTGTCATAAATCCCTCTCAGTGAGCTGATGTCACAACTCATGAATAAACCATCCCGACTCAAGGTCAAGGTCGCATTTAAAGGTCTGGAGTTCCATATCCCCTTTTCCCCTCGAAGGATTTTCTAAACTTTGGTCAAATATCCCCTCAGTGAGCTGATATGCAGAACACATAAATAAACCATGCCGACTTAAGGTCAAGGTCACAGTTGAAAGGCAGGAGTTTGAAACTGAATTTTGTGTCCGTTCCATATCTCCGTCACCCCTCATTACGAAAACACGCCTATAGGCCTACAAATACAGTATTAACTTTGCCGCCAAAAAAAAAAAAAAAAGAAAAAAGAAACGTTTAAGATGACAAAATGGGATATTTTTCTTATTTCTGCTCAAATTATAGATCATTGTGGGTACTCACCTATTTTGAAACATTGAATTTTGTGTCCGTTCCATATCCTTTGCGCTTGGAGGGATTTTCATTAATCTTTGGTGAAATATCCCCTCAGTGAGCTGATGTGCAGAACCCATAAATGAACCATGCCGACTCAAGGTCAAGGTCACGGGTACAGGTCACGTGTTTGAATCTTTGAATTTTGTGTCCGTTCTATATCTCCTTTGCCTCTGGAAGAATTTTCAGTGAACGTTGGTGAAATATCCCCCACAGAGAGCTGATGTGCAAAACCCATCTATAAGCCATGCCAACTCACGGTCAATGTCACAGGTGAAGGTCACATGGCTTGATGTAAAGTGCGACGGGGGATTTGTCTGTCCCACAGACTGATTTTTTGTCTAAATAAATTTCTGAAAGTAACATAACCCGACACCCCTAAAGGGCTCGGTTCACAAATGCCAGTTAACTGCCCTGTAAATTCCTATGTGAGCAACATGTTCAATACAAAATAATCTTCTATTTTTTGTAAACTATGACCTCTTGTGTCTCCGACAATGTAGGCCCATGTGAAAAAATCATCAAAACTGTCAATATCTGAATGAAAATTATGTAAAAATAGACACAGTCTACACCAAAATCGAACATTTTCTCCATATTTACCATAAAGAAATCAAGAACAAAATATGAAGACCTACACGCGACACAAATATGTTTGGTTGAAAGCTCCGAAACTACAAGAAAAACATTTGATTAAATTTCCAAGGTGTCGAAGTTGTGCATTCATTGTTATATTAAAGGAAATGTACCCTGTCCCCCTTCCTAATTTGTACAAGGGTCGAGCTGTCTTAACTGCCAACCATCCAAAATTTTGGAAAAAAAATGGATCAAGATCAAGGCAAAGAAGATGAGGCCCATTAGAAGGTTTTGCTTATGATGTTTTACTTCTAACGCTCTTGCGTGTCCAAAAAAAAACACGGTATTTTGGCAAGAATGCCGTTTTAACCAAACAAGGGGCATTACTCTTACTGCAAGTCGGTGTGCGTCATTGGTTACGGATAAGGGACTTGATTCCATGTTGCAAGTTCAAAATAGGTTTGCCGGACAACATAGCCATTTACTATGCATATTTTTAGAGTTTATAGACCCTGGACATTCATTAAAGGTACAGTGACAGACGATTTTGATTCTTTACTATGAGACGCCCCCACCCATAGGGGCTTGAAGAAATATATGGGCTGCATGATGCTGCCACGCAGAGCTGAATCCGGCCCGCACACTAGTACTGGTAAACCGCTTAGAGGATCTAAGCCTGTCCAGGAACAACGGTGCGAGGCGGACCGTCCATACTATACAACCCTATTGGTTTCATTGGGCGACACGGCTTGAGATATCATTTCGACTCAATGTCGGGTAAAAGTCCCACAAAATTGGAAGCAACGTCTCCAAAATGACATTTACAGTGTTGACGGGGACGTTAAACCTCAAATCAATCAACCAAATCTTTACTATCACAGCTACGTCACGTCTTTATTAATATCCATCTTAGTATTAGATGCTTAGGTCATCAGTCACAATGGCCTAATGGTTACATATTTCGGTTAGATTTCCGTTCGATCCCCACTCCCGACATTTTTTTTATTTTTTTTATTTTTTATTTTTTTTTTTTTTTCATTTTTTTTTTCTACTGATATGCTTTGAAAAACATTGTTTTCATTTTCTACAGTTGATTTTATCTAGGACCCATCAATACGGTATTGATGGGTCCGAGATTTTATATATATTTTTAATTATTACTATGCTACTAAACGGGGGAGTTTTATGAATGTATTATGTTTCTCAAATGAAAAAAAAAAACATTGGCCTCATCAGCATGACAACAATGCTTTTGAGATGTTTTATTAAATATTCTACTGCAAGAAAACTTCTATTGTCGTCATCATCCCCCCGTCTATCGGGTGCTTCAACGCAGAGCTTAAACGACCGCACATAAGTACAGGTAACTGTCTGTTCAGGCAAGGTGGTGCTAGTTGGATCATTCATGCATATAAACCCATTGGTTTCATTGGGCAGCAGGGCTTTGGGTGTCATTGCATCTCACTGTCGGGTAAAAGTCACACAACGTTATGAACAACGTCTCCAAAATGCCATAAATAGTGTTGATGTGGACGTTAAACATCAATTCAAACCAACAAGTCGTCAGCAGACCAGATTAATAAGTTATGACAGCAAGTTGGTATACGATGCCCTGCTTGTTGAACCCGTGTTTTTAAAAAGAGAAAGGGCAACAAGATACTCGTATGATAAATTTCATGTGTGATAATGTAAGTAGCTCAATAAACTGGAGTCTGGGTTGAAAGAAATTCAAATGCGGGAATAAAGAGATGGAAATACTTGTCATATATAAAATAAATTCATGTAAAACAAGTCGTATTTGATAAGTCTGTCGGTCTGTCTGTCTGGAATTCCAAGTGTAACGGTTATGGGTAAATACCACTTCTACAGCCTTGCTGTTGGAGCCGGCTCTTTTAGCGACGCGGGTACAGTGGTTGGCTTATTCACGAAGTTAAGCAACGGATAGCACGGTTAGTACCTGGGTGGGCGGCCGTGTTGCTTGACTTCGTGGACGAACCGGCTAACGCTCATTGGTGGCAGCGGTGGGATAGAAACAGTGCCGCTGGTTTGTTACAAAGGCTCCGCCCTCTGGTTTAGCCTTGTGAGGCATGTGTGACTTCGGGACGAAGTCAAGGGATGAGGGGTGAAATGTAACGGTTATGGATAAATACCACTTCTACAGCCTTGCTGTAGGAGCCGGCTCTTTTAGCGACGCAGGTAGCGCGGTTGGCTTACATGTATTCACGAAGTTAAGCAACGGATATCACGGTTGGTACCTGGATGGGTGACCGTGTTGCTTGACTTGGTGGACGACCCGGCTAACGCTACACAGGAAAAGGACCGGGCCAAGGACTGAACCTTGGGAGACACCAGATAAAACCGGGACTGAATCAGAAGTACAACTTATTGTCCGGAGAGCCTCTTAACCGATAGTTGATCAATTTATACAATAGTATTCCGTGAGGTACGTTGTCGAGGGCCTTGACGAAGTCTATGATGATCATGTCAGTCTGCTTGTGGCACGGTTTATTGCCCCATCCAGATTGCTCACTATATCATTGTAAAATTGAACTAATTGAGTTTCGCAATACCTCTGACTTCGGAAAACATGTTGACAGTCAGCAAGAATGCCCTCAAAGGTTAGGTGCTTGTTGATGTTGCTAACTAATATATGCTCCAGGGTTTTGCAACAGGGTTTCCAGCCATAAAAAGACAATGACATTTAACAATCGAATATATATTCAGTACAGGATGAAAATACAAGCACCTCAGTTGTATTTCAGCAAAATATGTCCGAAATGCCAGATAATCCTGCAGTGTATACGACGTTTATAAGCTTTCTGTGTAATTGAAGTAAGATTGAAACATTTTTGAAGTTAATGATTTTTCTTTAATTTCTTTCTTTCTTACTTAATGTAGCGTAAAGTCAAAAGTGCCTGCACTATGCTCACCAGAGTTCAGGTGAGTACTGCTCACTGAAAGCTATCTGTTTTATCAAGCAGAGGCAGACCCCAGCCAAGCACGCTTCAGATGAAATTTGAACCCATTCGACCCAGTGACTTCAGAGATGTTATTTGAATGTGCTGGCACCAGATGACATATGATACTGGACAAATGCCCATCCTATAAGTTCCCCCAGCAGCCTTCAGCTCTGGCCAGATAAAAAAACAACAACCAAACTTGTAATGACTTATATGGTTAATACTTCTATAGTCTCAGATTTATGTAGCATATGGTTGCTGAGGAGCCAAATGTTATAAAGCGTATAGAACATTCTATGGTTTCTGAGGAGATGCTTATTTATTTATTTGTTTATTTATTTATTTATTTATTTATTTATTTATTTAGTTAGTTATGTATTTATGTATTTATTTCCGTTTCCATGGCAGTCAATAAAAAAGACCAGCAGCCTAAAAGCATATGCCAAATAGAACATGGCTTAAGGAACATTTCTATGAAAGTTTAGCCACCGTATCTGCAATGACTTGGTAGTTAATACAGTTTTTCATTTTTCTAACTCTAAGTTGCCATAGCAACCAAACTAATGAGCCAAATATCATAAAAAAGCATAACATTTCAATCCCCCAGTCCAAGGATTTTACAGATGAAATGTGGACCCGATCGGCCCAGTGGCTTTCAGAGGAATTGTGGATAGAAAGTTTTGACGGAAGACAGACGACGACAGACAATTACCTATCCACCTATATGCGTCCTAGGAGCCTTTGGTTCTGGTGAGCGTAAAATACTTTTACTTGAAGAAAAAGGTATATAATAAACGCATTATAACTATGTCAAGTTGATCAGCCGTTCATTATCGCATCTCGTGATCGTTCATCAAGAAAGAGCCACACAAATTGTTACAGTGCGGCAGATCAATATACATGTATGTTGTAATAATGTGTATTTAATGAACATGTAAACCCGTTCGCTACCATGGCAACATAAATTTTAATGATATGTTGTTCCACATAAAGTGTTGCAGAACCTGGAATGCATCTTCCCACTAATTACAAATATTTGTGTTACGAGGGTAGGCTGAAAAGTTCTGAGCCAGACCAAGATCCAATGGTTTGTCCATGCTGAAAGTGCCTTATTTTTCAACATAGTCTCCCTTCCTGTCCACACACTTCCTCCAGCGATGCTGGAGTCCTTGGATCCCAGTGGTATGCCAAGCCAAGTGCTTTTTCATGTTTGGAAACAGGAAATAATCTGATGGATCAGGTGAATACGGAGGGTGATCGACCAGTGTGAAGCCACAGTCATGTACAGCAGCCATTGCGACAACCGATTTGTGAGCAGGCGCATTGTCCTGATGGAACAAGACCCCTTTTGTCAATTTAGCCTTAAATGCTTTTCGCAATTGTTTTAGCAGATCTGCATAATACTCCCCATTAATTGTTCTGCCCTTTTTAAGGTAATCTATGAATATAATACCTTTGGCATCCCAGAACACTGATGCCATCACCTTCCCTGCAGAGGACACGACCTTTGCCTTCTTTGGAGGGGTGAGCCAGGGTGCTTCCATTGCATGGATTGTCTTTTGGTCTCTGGCTTAAAGTGATGAACCCAACACTCATCCTGAGTGACCAAACGGTCAAGAAAACCATCTTGGTCTGATTCAAAAATAGCCAAATTGGCCTGTGACAGGTTCAGTCTGGTCAACTTTTGGTCAGGAGTCAAAAGCCGTGGCATCCATCTGGCGGAAACCTTCGACATTCCTAATTCACTGTGTAGAATGTTCTCTACTAGTTCACGGGAGATGCCAACAGTGTTAGCTAACTGATTCACAGTTAAACGCCTGTCATTCCTCACGGCACTTGACTGATGGTTTCCTCAGTAGTTGCCGTTGTGGGTCGTCCACACCGGTCATCATCTTCAAGGCTGTCCTTGCCCATCTTAAAATTTGCTGCCCATCTTTTCACGATTGCATACGAAGGAGCATCATCCCCTAATGTAGCAACCATATCGGCATGAATATCCTTAGGAGCTAACCCCTTTTTATGGAGGTACTTGATGACACCACGATGCTAGATTTTGTCCATTTTCTCAAAAACGTGCCAGTATCAATTTTCAAAGTCTAGCATGTCTACGTTTTTGCATGTAAACTTGAACTCATTTGAGTCAAATCAAGTAATAAAGGTTTGGATTTAAATACAAAATTTCATGGCTGTTCAATGCCTGTTTCTTGGTCAGGCTCAGAACTTTTCAGCCTACCCTCGTATCTTTGTATGTTTTCTGACCATACACTGGATAAAATTTAATCAGACATGAAGTTTTCGCCTGATGTTCTTTTGTTGCTATAGCAACCATACTACATAAGCTTGGAGCTTATTGTTACCTTTTTTTAAGATACCACGCAATATACTGTTAACAGAAAAGATTTTAACAGTTTCTGAAACAGGGCCATTGTTGGCCTTTCGTGAACCAAACCCTTTCAAATGGACTCCTGTTGTATTTTAGGGAATGTGGAGGGAGGTATTTCATTTAGCACAAAATAGGTGGATTCAAAGGTTTGTCTGTCACATACATGTACATTGAACTGTTTTATTGATACCATTACGATACCACACCCGTGCGACATAGTGCATGTTTTCGCATCACCAAAATGGCTACTTTTCGTATGATAATCCGTGATATTTTGCTTATTTCTGCTTCAAGACATAGGTTGTGGGTGCTAGTTAGAACCGCCTCAATGAGGCGGTTCTAACGAGTACCCACAACATATGTCTTGAAGCAGAAATAAGTAAAATAATGAGTACCCCCGTGAACCCCAGTTTTCTCTATATAATGTGGGGTTTAGATGGGTGTTCATTTAACGGACTTCATCACGTGTACAAGTCCGTGACATGAAGTCCCCCCCTATACCACACTTTATATAGAGAAAACTGGGGTTTACGCGGGTATACATTATTTTTCTTATTTTTGCTCCAAGACATAGGTTGTGGGTACTCGTTAGAACCGCCTCAATGAGGCGGTTCTAACGAGCACCCACAACTATGTTTGCAGTATTTATAAGAAAATATCACGGATTTTCATCAGAAAAATGGCCATTTTTGAGATGTGAAAAAAATGCTCTGTGTTGCACGGGTGTGTTATCGTAATGTGTTCGAGTGATGCCAAAGCTAGAGTATAAAAGACTTGAAGACGGTGGAGAACTGAATTCCAATATTGTCTCAGCCAGAGACAGCAGGTAATGTTCATTATGATATACAAATGAAAGGTAAATAATGTTTTTCCTATCTACAATTTTCATTTTATTAGATAAGTTGTATGTCTATACCAATGCTCTTAAGAAAGACCCTTGGCATTGTAATACCATATCCGTGTGATACATGAATAATGCTGGCTTTGATTTGAGCAGAACTAACATCTTTCAGGTGAAAATTTGTAAATATTTTCCCATTTCTGCATCAAACATACATGTATATTGTGGATGCTCGTTAGAACCGCCTTCATGAGGCGGTTCTATCGAGTACCCAATATATATATATATATATTTTTTTTTCTTTTTCATCACGAAAATAATTTGGTCCCCCCCCCCCCCTACGCAACCCCCTCTTCAAACCCCACTTTGATACAGTAAAACTGGGATTAACAGGGTATATATTATTTTTCTTATTTCATTTCAAAAACATAGATTGTGTGTACTTGTTAGAACCGCATCGCCGAGGTGGTTTTAACGCGTACCCACAATCTATGTTTAGAACAGAAATATCACCGTGTTAACAACTCTATGTTATGAACACCCCTCTAAACCCCACTTTATATAGATAAAACTAGTTTTTCCAGGGGTATATATTATTTTTCTGATTCATGCTCCAAGACATAGGTTGCGGGTATTTTTTTGTTTATACTAATTTATTTTTGTTCGATTACGATGAAAGCTCCAAGCTCGGACCCATCAATACGGTTTTGATGGATCCGAGCTCCAAGCTTATTGAATGGCTCTCGAACACGAGAGAGGCAGTGACTTTTACACTACTGCTATCCATTTACACTTGGGTTGAGTGGGGCATTGTCATAACGTGTCTTGCCCAAGGACAAACCTCGCCTCCTGCGGCCGGATTCGAATACACAACCTTTCGAACATAAGTCGAACGCGCTAACTAATGAGTTATTGAGGTTGACAAGGGTATTTGTTAGAACCGCCTCAATGAAACGGTTCCAACCAGCATTCACAACCTATGTTGGAGAATTATTAACAGAAAATATCACAGATTTTCATCATAAAATGAACATTTTGAAGATATAAAAGAATTCAGTATGTCACATGGGGGTTTTATCGTAATGGAAAGCCATCTGAATTTTGTTATCGGGTATTCAATACGATAACACACCCGTGCGTCATAGTGCATTTTTTGCATCCCCAAAACGGTCAATTTTCGGAAGAAAATTTGTGATATTTTTCTTATTTGTACTCAAAACATAGGTTGTGAGTACTCGTTAGAACCGCCTCATTTAGGCGGTTCTAACGAGTACCCACAACCTATGTCTAGGAGCAGAAATAAGGAAAATAATGTATACCCCCGTAAACCCCAGTTTTCGCAATATAAAGTGGGGTGTAAGGGGGTGTTTATTTCACGGACTTGTTAGCTTGATGGTTATTATTATTTTTTAGGTGGCAAAATTCTCAATATATTTGAATAGGCATGTTTTCGTAATGTTGGGGAAGAAACATGAAAATAATTTGTACCCCAGTAAACCCACCTTTTCAATATACTAAAATGAATTTACATCGCTGTTCATTTCATTGACTTCTTAGCGGGATGCTTGCTCATTAGAAACTCGGTAGTCATTGGGCAGGCCTTACGAGCGCCAACAGTTTATGTTTAGAGTCAAATAGAAATGCTTTTTGTTTGTTTGATTTGAGGTTTAACGTCCCCGTCAACACTGTAAAGGTCATTTCGGAGACGTTGCTTCCAATTTTGTTGGTCATTTACCGGACATAGAGATAAAATGACATCTCAAGCCCTGTCGCCCAATGAAACCAATACGGTTTATTAGCATGGACGGCCCGCCTCGCACCGCGGTTCCTGGACAAGCTTAGATCCTCTAAGCGGTTTACCAGTACTAGTGTGCGGGCCGGATTCAACTCTGCGTGGAAGCATCATGCAGCCCATATATTTCTTCAAGCCACTAAGGGCGGGGGCCAGAAATAAATAGAAATGCACCTCTAAATTCTCATCAAAGTTATCAAAGGGAAAGAAACACGCGCATTAAATAACTTCGTTTTAATGAAAGCGTCACAGACGGAAAGCCAAAAGGAGAGGTTGTGGGTACTAGTTAGAATCGCCTCAATGAGGCGGTTGTAACGAGCAAGCACAACCCATATTTGTGGTATAAATAAGAAACATATCACGGATATTATCCAGAAAAGTAGCCATTTTGGAGATATAAAAAACTGTATTATGTCACACTGATGTGTAATCGTAATGCATTCCATACGTTTGTAACAAGAAATATGGAGAAAAAAAAACTTATCCCTTGACTGCCCTCTTTATGCCTATAGAAAATGGCTTAACATCATGTCAACGCTGATTAAGTCCGTGTAATACATTACGATAACACACCCGTGCGACATGGTGTATTTTTTCACACTTCAAAAATGGCACTTTTTCTTATCTGTGATATTTTTGTTATTTTTACTTCAAACATAGGTTGTGGGTGCTCATTAGAACCGCCTCATTGAGGCGGTTCTTACGAGTACCCACAACCTATGTCTTCGAACAGAAATAAAAAAAATAATGTATACCCCCGTAAACCCCAGTTTTCCCTATATAAAGTGTGGTTTAGGGGGTGTTCATTTCACGGACATGTTCGCGTGATGACATAAGGTGTACCCTTGTAAAACCGAACTTCCATCACGAAAACACGCTTATATGGTTTTGACCCCCTATAACCCCATTTTTATATTGTGAAACTGGGGTTTTCAAGGGTATACATTATTTTGCTTATTCCTGCTCTAAGACATAGGTTGTGGGTACTCGTTAGAACCGCCTCAGTGAGGCGCTTCTAACGAGTACCCACAACCTATGTTTCGAGCAGAAATAAGAAAAATATCGTAATTTTTCATCAGAAAATTTTCATTTTTTTGGAGGTAAAATTTTCAATATATTTAGATAGGCGTGTTTTCGTAATGATATGGAAAAAAGTTGAATTAACAGGGAATACATCACGTGAACAAGTCCGTGAAATGAACACCCCCTTACACCCCACTTTGTATGGAGAAAACTGGGGTTTACGGGGGTAAACATTATTTTTCTTATTTTTACGCCAAGACATAGGTTGTGGGTACTCGTTAGAACCGCCTCAATGAGGCGGTTCTAACGAGTACCCACAACCTATGTTTGCAGTAAAAATAAGAAAAACATCATGGATTTTCATCCGAATTGAGCCATTTTGGAGGTGTGAAAAATGCACTATGTTGCACGGGTGTGTTATCGTAATGTATTGCCCTCAGTTATATGTTTGCAATAAAACGCAGTTAGTGTGTACTCGTTGGAATCATGGGTTAGGCTTGCCAAATAGTGTAGTTCCAGACCAGACGCCACAAAACGCGGCGTCTGATCAAGATCTACCCTATTTTATTGAAAAAAAAAAAAACACCACGTAACTTTAGTACCCACAATCTATAGTTTAGAGCAGAAATATAAAATAAGGTTTACCCTGCAATCCCCAGTTTTACTGTATAAAAGTGGGATTCAATGGGTCAAAATCATATAGGTGTGTTTTCGAGATTTTTTACAAGTTAAAGTTTGATGATTCCAATATGACCGCTTTGTCTTCTTTCCTGTTCACAAGGTTCTTAATGTTAAGTCCATTATGGACTTGACCCTTTGACCCATGACATTGAAAATCAATATGGTCAAGTCTCTCTCCATGGGGAAAATTTATGGAAGGCGTGTTGCTTCCATGATGATAGCTTTTTATTCTATCTTGTTCACAACGTTTTAATGTCAAGTTCATTGTGACCTTGACCTTGACCTCTGACATTTAAAATCAAACTGATTCATCTTCTCTCCACGGAAGGTTTGATGCTTCTATAATGTTAGCTTTGACTTCGATCCTGTTACCAACACACCCCCCCCCCCACACACACACACACACACACTCAATTGGCCAATTTGTGGGAAAGTAACTGTCCTTCTGGCTTACCACTATTGATGTTTCCATTAGGGTCTAGTCATTTCATATTTGTGTTTCTTTCCCTTTAGTGTCTCTAATGGGAGATGTGGGGGTTAATTGTATCGATTCCTGAATATTGCTTTCACTTCTAGTTTGTTGCGAGGGATAATAAGCGACCACATATACTGAGCATAACGTTTATGTTGATCAAACTGTGCGAGTACACAAGTGTGCGCCTGTTCTTCCTTAGGGTCTGATTCAGGATATCGGATAGCCAATTAAAGTCACTTACGCAATATGGCTTAACGGATCCTGAAAGTTATGGTGTCTGAGTATTTAACCCTTATCTTGCTGTTCACGACAACCCCTATCTTTGAAAACAGTGTAGATCAAGATTAGATGGCTTCAGAAGCCATCTGATCAGGATCTACACTGTTTTGTATTCAGTTTATGAATTTGTAGCAATAAATTAGGGCCTACATCTAGTAATTCGATTGGTTGATAGACAGAAATGGTGTGGCTTTAATGAATATTCAGCAAGATAAGGGTTAAATTTTGGAAAAAAATGAACAAGGGACAAGGAAATGGTCGTGCAAACTACTATATTATAGACTGCATGATTGGTAATTTAAGAATCTAATATGAGTGTGAGGGGTGGATGGAAAAATCCATCCTGAGGGTCACTGTCCGGCATCACGAGGCTTGCCGAGGGACGGATTTTTCCATCCGCCCCTCACACCCATATAGGATTCTTTTTCTTGCATACCTTCTGTTTCTTAGCGCGGACTTTTAATGCTGCAGTCACTTCAGTTACCAACGTCCGCCATATTGTGTTGACACTGCAGGAATGTTTAGTGACGTTGCTGTGACGTCAACCTTAACGACGGCGCATACGAGGTCGAACTTCAACCAGTGCAAAACACGCGATTATATTCGATTTTGGGTCGGAACACCAGGGTCAGAACATATATTTCTATCCCAGGGTAAAATCGTGGATTTTCTTGTCTGGTGTGCAAGAAAATTTTTTTCAATAACTACTGTTCGGGGATAGTTCCAACATCAAGCCAAATATTTGGTTGGCTGGGACTGGACACTTGTTTGTTTCTTTGCCCACCGGGGTTGGACAGGTGGTCTTCATTTGCTCAGCAAAGTTGCATAATCATTAAACAAGAGGGCCATGATGGCCCTGGATCGCTCACCTGCATTTTTGGCCTCACGGCTATAATTTAAACAACCTTTTAAAGAGGTCCACTAAATGAAGCTTCACACCAAATATCAAAGACCTGGGCCTTGCTGTTTCAGAGAATAAGATTTTCAAAGATTATCTCTATATAAGTCTATATAAAACTAAAGGGCCCCAGGGCGGGGACATTTGTAGCCCAAAGGCTATAATTTGAATAATCTTGGTAGAGGTACACTAGATGAAGCTCCATACCAAATTTCAAGACATGGGCCTTGCAGTTTCAGAGAAGAACATTTTTAAAGATTTCCCTATATAAGTCTATGTAAAACCAAAGGGTCTTGGGGCGGGGGCATTTTTGGCCTGAGGGCTAGAATTTGAACAATCTTGATAGAGGTCCACTAGATGAAATTTCACACCAAATATCAAAGACCTAGGCCTTTGGGGTTCACAGAAGAAGATTTTTAAAGATTTTCCCTATAAAAGTCTATGTAAAACAAAAGGGCCCCGGAGGGACATTTTTGGTCTCAGGGTTGTAATTTGAACAATCTTGGTAGAGGTCCACTAGATGAAGCTCCATACCAAATATCAAAGAAAATGAGCCTTGCAGTTTCAGAGAAGAAGATTTTTAAAGATTTCCCTATGTAAGTCTATGTAAAACCAAAGACTCTTGGGGCGGCGGCATTTTTGATCCCAGGGCTATAATTTGAAAATCTTGATAAAGTTCCACAAGATGAAATTACCCACCAAATATCTAAGACCTAGGCCTTGTGGTTTCACAGAAGATTTGTAAAGGTTTCCCTATAGAAGTCTATGTAAAACAATAGGGCCCAGAGGTGGGGGCATTATTGGCCGCAGAGCTATAATTTGAACAGTCTTGGTAGCGGTCCACAAGATGAAGCTTCATACCAAATATCAAAGACCTGGGCCTCGCGGTTTCAGGGAAGAAGATTTTTAAAGATTTTCCCCATATAAGTCTATGTAAAACAAAAGGGCCCGGAGGTGGGGGTATTTTTGGCCGCAGGGCTATAATTTGAACAGTCTTGGTAGCGGTCCACAAGATGAAGCTTCATACCAAATATCAAAGACCTGGGCCTTGCGGTTTCAGGGAAGAAGATTTTTAAAGATTTTCCCAATATGTCTATGTAAAGCCAAAGGGCCCCGGGGCGGGGGCATTTTTGGTCCCAGTATTATAATTTGAACAATCTTGGTAGGGGTCCACTAGATGTAGCTTCATACTAAATAGCAAAGACCTGGGCCTTGCAGTTACCGAGAAGATCATTTTTAAAGATTTTCCCTATATAAGCCCATGTAAAACCAAAGAGCCCTGGGGCGGGGGTATTTTTGGCCCCAAAACTATAATTTGAACAATCTTGGTAGAGGTCAACTAGATGAAGCTTCATTCCAAATTCCAAAGACCTGGGCCTTGCAGTTTCAGAGAAGAAGATTTTTAAAGATTTTCTCTGTATAATCCTATAAAATCAAAGTGACCTGGGGAGGGGGCATTTTTGGCCCCAGCACTATAATTTGAACAATCTTAGTAGGGATCCACTAGATGAAACTTCATACCAAATATCAAACACCTGGGCCTTATGGTTTCAGAGAAGAAGATTTTTTAAGTTTTCATTAAAAAAATCTATTTTTGGCCCCTGTGACCTTGATGTGCAGCAGACCAGAACCATTTGAACAACTTTGAAAGGGGTCCACCTAAGGATCATTCCTGTGAAGTTTGGTCAAAATCCGATTGATCAGTGGTTTAGGAGGAGATGTCATTTGAAGAATTTGTTTACGCACGGATGACAGACAAAAAGTGATCCTAATATAAAACACAAGAGGGCCCAATGGCCCTATATCGGTCACCTGTGTACCAGAAAATCATTAGTGTAGGAGACCACTTGACATTGCTACATACTAAATATCTAAGCTCAGGCAAAGCAGTGTCCATGCGTATAAACCCTATTGGTTTCATTGGGCTACAGGGAGATGTAATTTCATCTCAATGTCGGGTAAAAAGTCCCACAAAATTGGAAGAGACATCTCCAAAATGACCTATACAGTGTTGACAGGGATGTAAAACCTCAAATCAAACAAAATCTGTGCCTTATGGTTTTGGAAAAGAAGATTTTTTTTAAGTTTTTTTTCCAGTATAAGTCTATAGAAGCTAATGAGCCCTGGGGCTTGGCCAATTTTGACCCAAAGGGCATGGTTGGCAGGATTTATGTAGGTGACCATTTTGTGTTGCTATATACTAAATATCTAATGGCCTAGTGGATAAGAGCGCTGACTCTTAGTCATTAGGTCTCTCACCGCCGTAGGTTCGAGCCTCGCTCGGGCCACGTGTGAGACGCCAAGTTCTGCAACGGAAGGTCAGGTGTTTTTTCTCCGGGTACTCCGGTTTTCGCCCACCTCTGATTAACGATCGGCTCGATATGAGTGAAATAATCTTGAAAGGGCCGTACAACCCAAACCAAAAAAAAAAAAAAATATACTAAATATCTAAGGTCTGTATTTCATGGTTTCAAAGAAGATGTTTGAAGCTTTTTTCCATTATAAGTTTGTTGGAGTTAAGGGGCCACAGGATTTGGCCAATTTGGACTAAATATCTAAGTTCTGTGCTTCACAGTTTCTGAGAAGAAGATTTTTTAAGCTTTCTTCCATTTAGAGTCTATGGGAGCTAAGGGGCATCGGGGCGTGGCCCATTTGGACCCCAGGGGCATGATTAGCAGGAAATATGTAGGTGATCACTTGCCGTTGCTACATGCTAAATATTTAAGCTCTGGGCCCTATGGTTTCAGAGAAGAAGATTTTTGAGGTTTTTCTCCATTTTGAGTCTATGGGAGCTAAGGGGGTCCCAGGGTGCAGTCGAGCTGTGGCCCATTTGGACCCGAGGGGCATGATTGGCAGGATTTATGCAGGTGACCACTTGTCATTGCTACATGCTAAATATCTAAGCTCTGGGCCCTGTGGTTTCAGAGAAGAAGATTTTTGAAACTTTTTTCCATTATGAGTATATGGGAGTTCAGGGACCCAGGGGCGTGGCCCATTTGGACCCCAGGGGCATGATTGGCAGGATTTATGTAGGTGACCACTTGCCATTGCCACATGCTAATTATCTAAGCTCTGGGCCCTGTGGTTTCAGAGAAAAAGATTTTTGAAGCATTTTTTCCATTATGAGTCTATAGGAGCTAAGGGGCCCCGGGGCGTGGCTCGTTTTGACCACAGGGGCATGATTGGCAGGAATTATGTAGGTGACCACTTGCTGTTGCTACATGCTAAATATCTAAGCTCTGGGCCCTGTGGTTTCAGAGAAGAAGATTTCTGAAGCTTTTTTCTATTATGAGTCAATGGGAGCTAAGGGGCCCGTGGGCGTGGCCAATTTGGACCCCAGGAGCATGATTGGCAGGAATAATGTAGGTGACCACTTGCCGTTGCTACATGCTAATTACCTAAGCTCTGGGCCCTGCGGTTTCAGAGGAAAAGATTTTTGAAGCTTTTTTCCATTTTGAGTCTATGGGAGCGAAGGGGCCCGGGGGCGTGGCCCATTTGGAACCCAGGGGCATGATTGGCAGGAATTATGTAGGTGACCACTTGCCGTTGCTATGTAATAAATATCTATAAGCTCTGGGCCCTGTGGTTTCAGGGAAGAAGATTTTTGAAGCTTTTTTCCATTATGAGTCTATAGGAGCTAAAGGGCCCCAGGGCGTGGCCAGTTTGGACCCCAGGAGCATGATTGGCAGGAATTATGTAGGTGACCACTTGCCGTTGCTATGTGCTTAATATCTAAGCTCTGGGCCCTGTGGTTTCAGAGAAGAAGATTTTTGAAGCTTTTTTCCATTATGAGTCTAAAGGAGCTAAGGGGCCACAGGGCGTGGCCTGTTTGGACCCCAGGAGCATGATTGGCAGGAATTATGTAGGTGACCACTTGCCATTGCTACATGCTAAATTTCTAAGCTCTGGGCTCTGTGGTTTCAGAGTAGAAGATTTTTGAAGTTTTTTTTTTTCATTATGAATCTATAGGAGCTAAGGGGCCCCGGGGCGTGGCCCATTTGGAAACAAGGGGCATGAATGGCAGGAATTATGTTGGTGACCACTTGCCGTTGCTACATGCTAAATATCTAAGCTCTGGGCCCTGTGGTTTCAGAGAAGAAGATTTTTGAACTTTTTTTTCCATTATGAGTATATAGGAGCTAAGGGGCCCAAGGGTGTGGCCAATTTCGACCCCAGGGGCATAATTGGCAGGAATTATATAGGTTACCACTTGCCATTGCTACATGCTAAATATCTAAGCTCTGGGCCCTGTAGTTTCAGAGAAGAAGATTTTTGAAGCTTTTTTCCATTATGTGTCTATGGGAGCGAAGGGACCCCAGGGCGTGGACCATTTGGAACCCAGGGGCATGATTGGAAGGTATTATGTAGTTGACCACTTGCCCTTCCTACATGCTAAATATCTAAGCTCTGGGTCCTATGGTTTCAGAGAAGAAGATTTTTGAAGCTTTTTTCCATTATGAATCTATAGGAGCTAATGGGCCCCGGGGCGTGGTCCGTTTGGACACCAGGGGCATAATTGGCAGGAATTATGTAGGTGACCACTTGCTGTTACTACATGCTAAATATATAAGCTCTGGGCCCTGTGGTTTCAGAGAAGAAGATTTTTGAAGCTTTTTTTCCATTATGAGTCTATGGGAGCGAAGGGGCCCCGGGGCGTGGCCCATTTGGAACCAAGGGGCATGATTGGCAGGAATTATGTAGGTGACCACCTGCCATAGCTACATGCTAAATATATAAGCTCTGGGCCCTGTGGTTTAAGAGAAGAAGATTTTTGAAGCTTTTTTTCCATTATGAGTCTATGGGAGGGAAGGGGCCCCGGGGCGTGGCCCTTTTTGAACCCAGGGGCATGATTGGCAGGAATTATGTAGGTGACCACTTGCCCTTGCTACATGCTTACTATCTAAGCTCTGGGCCCTGTGGTTTCAGAGAAGAAGATTTTTGAAGCTTTTTTTCCATTATGAGTCTATGGGAGCGAAGGGGCCTCGGGGCGTGGCCCATTTGGAACCCAGGGGCATGATTGGCAGGAATTATGTAGGTGACCACCTGCCATTGCTACATGCTAAATATATCAGCTCTGGGCCCTGTGGTTTCAGAGTAGAAGATTTTTGAAGCTTTTTTTCCATTATGAGTCTATGGGAGCGAAGGGGCCCCGGGGCGTGGCCCATTTGGAACCCAGGGGCATGATTGGCAGGAATTATGTAGGTGACCACCTGCCATTGCTACATGCTAAATATATCAGCTCTGGGCCCTGTGGTTTTAGAGAAGAAGATTTTTGAAGCTTTTTTTCCATTATGAGTCTATGGGAGCC